>JAKVIS010000549.1:0-63672 GCA_033119425.1 Bufotes viridis | reverse complement strand
AATCTGCCTCAAAACTACACGGGCGCACTTTTGCTTCAATTTCCCGCCGTAATGGACAGTAGTGTACAACCACATATGGGGTGTTTCTCGAAACTGCAGAGTCAGGGCAATAAAGATACAGTCTTATTGGCTGTTAACCTTGCTTTGTTAGTGGAAAAATGTTGTACTGAAATTTGGCAAAATGAAATTCTGAAATTTCATCTCCATTTGCCAATAACTCTTGTGTAGCACCTAAAGGGTTTAACACATGGAACGTGTAAGTATCAGTTTTGAATACCTTGAGGTGTAGTTTCCAAAACGGGGTCACTTTTAGAGAGTTTCTACTGTAGGGTTGGGCATCGCTACAGGGCCGGACTGGGGATAAAACCAGCCCTGGAAAAAGTTGCATACCAGCCCCGAAAGCTGCATACCAGCTTCCAAACACACACGCCACGAAGGCAGGTATGTGTGTGTATATATATATATATATATATATATATATATATATAATTATATACACACACACAGGTCGGGCCTTACCTCTAGCGCTGCCGTGACTTGGCCTCTGCGCAGTGGCAACTCTAGGAACAATATATGGGAGGCACATAAGATACCACAGTCAAAATGGGGGCACTAATAATTTTCCCCCACTTAAATTCATACAACTGAAAAACGAAATAAGTATATATAAATTCAAATACGAGTATTATGGTATGCAGGGATACATTTATAATAAAATAATTTACTTACAAAGAACCTATTCCATCTTCTGCTGTGCTGTCCTCTGCTTGCTTCCACGGATCTTCCTCTTTTCAATCTGTCCTCAGTGCGCAGGGCAGGCACACTGCTATGGGGATCTGTGGATGACACACTGTTATGGGGGATCTGTGGATGACACACTGTTATGGGGGATCTGTGGATGATACACTGCTATGGGGATCTGTGGATGACACACTTTTATGGGGGATCTGTGGATGACACACTGTTGTGGGGATCTGTGATGACACACTGATGGGGATCTGTGGATGACACACTGTTGTGGGGATCTGTGATGACACACTTTTATGGGGGATCTGTGGATGACACACTGTTATGGGGATCTGTGGATGACACTGTTATGGGGGATCTGTGGATGACACACTGTTATGGGGATCTGTGGATGACACGACCTATGGGAGATCTGTGATTGTATCACACTGTCGATGGATCTGGTGGATGACACACTTATGGGGATCTGTGATTTACACACCGTTATGGCGAATCTATGGGATGACACAGCTTGACTGGGGCACATTGCTATGGATGGCTGCTACAGTCATGGGGGTAGTTTATGCTCATGTACGGTCTATCGGAGTGCCAGCACTCTTCTGATCCGCCATGCCTAGTATCGGCAGACTGCAGTGCAGCTGCTCTGTCTCATTGACTATAATAGGGCAGGGCGGAGCTATGGTGCAGCATGGTAGAGATCGCCGACTAAAAAGTCGGACATGCAGTACTTTTAGTCCGGCGATCTCTGCCGTGCTGCGCCATAGCTCCGCCACCTGCCCCTATTATAGTCAATGGGGACAGAGCAGCAGCACGGCAGTGCACGGGTACTTGCGGCATGGCGGATCAGGAGGGTGAACAGCCCGGATAGGTCGGATAGCCATGCCGCAGGTGTGAAAGTACCCCCATAACAGTATGTCATCCACAGATCCCCCATAACAGTGACATCCACAGCGCCCCATAACAGTGACATCCACAGCGCCCCATAACAGTGACATCCACAGATTCCCCATAACAGTGTCATCCACAGATTCCCCATAACAGTGTCATCCATAGATTCTGCCATAACAGTGTCATCCACAGATCCCCCCATAACAGTGACATCCACAGTGCCCCCATAACAGTGTGCCAGTAGCCGTCCCCTTTAGTGCCAGTAGCCCCTTTATGTGCCAGTAGCCCCTTTAGTACCAGTAGCCGTCCCTTTATGTGCCAGTAGCCGCCCTTTATGTGCCAGTAGCCGCCCTTTATGTGCCAGTAGCCGTCCCTTTAGTGCCAGTAGCCCCTTTATGTGCCAGTAGCCCCTTTATGTGCCAGTAGCCGTCCCTTTATGTGCCAGTAGTCGTCCCTTTAGTGCCAGTAGCCCCTTTAGTGCCAGTAGCTCCCTTTAGTGCCAGTAGCCTCCTTTATGTGCCAGTAGCTCCCTTTATGTGCCAGTAGCCCCCTTTATGTGCCAGTAGCCCCTTTATGTGCCAGTAGCCCCTTTTATGTGCCAGTAGCCCCTTTATGTGCCAGTAGCCCCTTTATGTGCCAGTAGCCCCCTTTAAGTGCCAGTAGCCCCTTTATGTGGCAGTAGCCCTTTTATGTGGCAGTAGTCCCTTTATGTGCCAGTAGCCCCTTTATGTGCCAGTAGCCCCTTTATCTGCCAGTAGCCCCTTTAGTGCTGCCAGTAGCCCCTTTAGTGCTGCCAGTAGCCCCTTTAGTGCTGCCAGTAGCCCCTTTAGTGCTGCCAGTAGCCCCTTTAGTGCTGCCAGTAGCCCCTTTAGTGCTGCCAGTAGCCCCTTTAGTGCTGCCAGTAGCCCCTTTAGTGCTGCCAGTAGCCCCTTTAGTGCTGCCAGTAGCCCCTTTAGTGCTGCCAGTAGCCCCTTTAGTGCTGCCAGTAGCCCCTTTAGTGCTGCCAGTAGCCCCTTTAGTGCTGCCAGTAGCCCCTTTAGTGCTGCCAGTAGCCCCTTTAGTGCTGCCAGTAGCCCCAAGAAAAAAAAAAAAAAGAACACTTATACTTACCTCCAGCGATGCGATGCAGGCCTCTTCCGGCCTGTGTCTCGAAGTTGGACGAGCTCGGCGGCGCGATGATGTCATCGCGCCGCTGAGTCGGCTCTCTGATAGGCTGCCAGCCTAGTGCTGGCAGCCTATCAGAGGAACAGGGAGAGGTCACGCCTCTCCTCCTCTGCTGCTAGCTCACGACGGAGATGAGCGCAATGCAAGCGCTCATCTCCGTCGCCACTGGAGCCCAGTGTGCCTGCGGCCGCCGGCCGGCCGTGCGGCAAGTCAGGGCTACCGGCCTACTGGGAATTCTTCCCGTATCCCGGTAGGGCCAGCTCTGGTCTCAGCCTCTGATAGGGCTGCCAGCCTAGTGCTGGCAGCCTATCAGAGGAACAGGGAGAGGTCACGCTCTCCCTCCTCTGCTGCTAGCTCAGCACGGGAGATGAGCGCAATGCAAGCGCCATCTCCATCGCCACTGGAGCCCAGTGTGCCTGCGGCTCGCCGGCCGGCCGTGCGGAGTAGGGCTACCGGCCTACCGGGAATTTTCCCGGTATCCCGGTAGGCCAGTCCGGCCCTGTCGCTGGGCTTGAAACAGAACACGGTGTAAATAAACTGGTCCATAAAATCTGACTTACAAAAACCACACGGCGCTCCTTTCACTCTACTCCCGCCGTGTGGCTGTACAGTAGTGTACGTACCACATATGGGGTGTTTCTGTAAATGGCAGAGTCAGGGCAATAAAGATACAGTCTTGTTTGGCTGTTAACCCTTGCTTTATTAGTGGAAAAAATGGGTTAAAATGGAAAATTTGGCAAAAAAATGAAATTCGGGAATTTCATCTCCATTTGCCAATAACTCTTGTGTAGCACCTGAAGGGTTCACATAGCTTTTAAGATCAGTTTTGAATCCCTTGAGGGGTGTTGTTTCCAAAATGGGGTCACTTTTGGGCAGTTTCTACTGTAGGGGTGCATCAGAGGGGCTTGAAATAGGACACGGTGTAAATAAACCGGTCCATAAAATCTGCCTTCCAAAAACCACACGGCGCTCCTTTCCCTCTATGCCCCGCCGTGTGGCCGTACAGTAGTATACGACCACATATGGGGTATTTCTGTAAACGACAGAGTCAGGGCAATAAAGATACAGTCTTGTTTGGCTGTTAACCCTTGCTTTGTTCGTGGAAAAAATTGGTTGAAATGGAAAATTTGTCAAATAAATGAAATTGTGAAAATTCATCTCCATTTGCCAATAACTCTTGTGGAGCACCTAAAGGGTTAAAAATGTTTTAAAAATCAGTTTTGAATACCTTGAAGGGTGGTTTCTATTATGTAAGCCTCACAAAGTGACTTCAAACCTGAACTGGTACCTAAACATTTCTTAAAATTTCCAAGATTTGCTTCTAAACTTCTAAGCCTTGAAAAATAAAATGGCATTCCCAAAATGATCCAGACATGAAGTAACCAGATGTGATATGTAAATTAATAACTATTTTTGGAGATATTACTATGTATTATAGAAGTAGAGAAATTGAAACTTGGAAAACTGCACATTTTTCAAAATGTTTGGTAAATTTGGTATTTGTTTATAAATAAAAATGAAATTTTTCGACTCCATTTTACCACTGTCATGAAGTACAATATGTGACGAAAAAACAATCTCAGAATGGCCTGCATAAGTAAAAGTGTTTAAAAGTTATCACCACATAAAATGACACTGGTCAGATTTTCAAAAAATGGCCTGGTCCTTAAGGTGAAATATGGCCGTGTCCTTAAGGGGTTAAGCATTTAAATGCTATAAACACCTTTGGGGGCAATTTTTTTATTATTGCATTTATTTTGAGCTAAATTAACTTTTTTTTCAATTGGTCCTTGTTAAATATATGGAATCCTTTTTCGTGTACATAGCTGAGATGCTGTAGTAGCACCCATTAGATTTTCTGTCTTTTCCGTCAGACCAGGAGTAGACGGACTCCCTTATCTCTGCTCTCTGACCTTATAAATAGAGATGAGCGAACACCTGATGTTCGGGTTCGAGAGGTTCGCCGAACTTCCGGAAATGTCCGGTTCGTGATCCGAACTCAACCCGAACTTCATCTCCAACCCGAACCCCATAGAAGTCAATGGGGACCCGAACTTTTGGGCACTAAAAAGGCTGTAAAAGACACCCAGAGGGATAATATACCGCAATAAACGCATTGCGATTACAACTTTGAGCTAACGATCACCATGGAACGCCTCCAGTAGAATGTACTGTCGGATCTGAGAATTAAGTTGAAATCGCAATGCGATTCTTATATATTTGCTTAATCGCATTAGTGATTTCAACTTAGCATTGCTAATAATTCCATCCATATCGCTAACTTACTGAGTCAGTAAGTTAACGAATATGGATGGAATTATTTAGCAATGCTAAGTTGAAACGGCAATGCGATTAAGCAGATATATAATAATCGCATTGCGATTTCAACTTAATTCTCACATCCGACAGTACATTCTACTGGAGGAGGCGTTCCCATGGTGATCGGTAGCTCAAAGTTGTAATCGCAATGCGATTACTAGAATACATAAGAATCGCATTGCGATTCCAACTTTTTAGTACTCAACTTTTAAAATCGTACACCACTTTTAAGTTCCAAAGTTGCAATCGCTGCTCAATAGAACTTAAAGCTGTCTCTTAGTCAGTTTTAGTATTGGTGTGTTGTAATAGAAGTTACATTCGTATGCGAATATAACTTAGAGCAATACAGTCAACTTTACACTGTTAGTTTTATTATCGCGATAATACAACTATTCAAGAATCGTGTACGTGCGTCTGTACGTGTGTGCGTTACTCGGACACTATTCTATTTTGCCAGCCACAGCTGAAACCACTGATTTATGGTATTGCTATTTTGGCAATTGAATTTAACCATCAAAAGTGTGGTGATAAGAAAGCAGGATGTGCTCATACCCATATGCAGTTGTGCATTTCTGTAGGGGAGCACATCCTGCACTTGTAGTCCGTTGCTAATGGCAATCACCAGCAAAAATGCATACAATGGATGATGCCAGCAACGGACTACAGTACCACAATGGACATCCTACATAAGATGAAATTTATGTGATGTGGCAAGAATTCAAAACAAACACAAGAACCAGAGATAGGTGCACACTGCCGTGACACTAAACCCTCACACTGATGTTAAAAATTGAGAGTTAGTCTGACATATCCTCACGGCAGTGTGCACCTATCTCTGGTTCTGTGTTTGAATTGAATTTAACCCCAGAAAATAATCTATCCTTTGCCAGACAGCCGACAGTATTATACTTGTCTAACCAAAGCTGGGACACCAGATTTAGGGGATTGGTATTTGGGCAATTGTATTTAACCCCTTAATAAAATATAGAAATTTCTTTCCTGAGTTTCTAGGGGTGACAATTAGCACAGCCAAGCCCCTGATGTAGGATATAGCAAAAAAAAAACTAGTATTGATGGATTGATGGACTTGGTGGCAGCTTCTTCTGGCGCACCACAAGTCACAAAATGGCCGCCGATCAACTCCAGAAAATAAGTGACAGAAAACGCTCTGTGCAGCCTAAAAACCAGCGAGCAAGTAACTAGCAGAAGTTCAATGATTCTCAGCTGTAAATTGATCCGTTCATTAGGTGCTGTTGCTGACTTTAACCTGCCTAATCTCGCCTCTGACAGAAGCTGCGCCCTCTCCCTACACTAATCAGAGCAGTGTGACGTGCGGCGCTACGTGACTCCAGCTTAAATAGAGGCTGGATCACATGCTGCACTTGGTTAATCACAGCCATGCCATTAGTAGGCATGGCTGTGATGGGCTCTTAGGGCAAGAAGTAAAACGCTAGCTGATTGGCTGCTGTGCAGCCCTTCAGAAAGCGGGAAGTAATCGACGAACACCGAACCCGAACCCGAACTTTTTTGAAAATGTCCGGGTTCGGGTCCGGGTCCCGGACACCCCAAAATTCGGTACGAACCCGAACTATTCTCGAACTGTTCGCTCAACACTACTTATAAACACTCATTGGAGCTCAGTTCTTATCTTATTGATAAGAATGTGGCTTAAGTACGTGTTTATAGCCTCTTAGTAGTTTAGAGATAAGTTTTATTAGATAACTGGCACAAAGTGATAGTGAAAGTACCAGTCAACTCTGAAGTGTCCTTTGTAAGCTGATCAGATGCAGATTCTCTATGCTGCTCCTGCTTCCTATCTCGTACTGCACTTCTTGGCTCTCAATTGAAGAGGAGAAGGTCAGAGGAGATGCCTGGCCAGAAGGCAGAGGTGGCGTCAGTTTGAGCAGAGCATGTAAGCCTGCAGGGGCCCTCTACTCCATTATCTCTAGGGTACAAATGATAAATCTCTGAGTACAGAGATGTAGTAGATGGTACCTACAGTCCTATGTAACAGTACAGATAGCAGAATGATAAATCTATGAGTGCAAATAAAATATAATATGGTATTACTTAGGACTGCAGGTGACATCTCCTATGTTATCTGTACTCAGAGAGTTATCACTGTGTTATCTGTGGTGTTACATAGGACTGCAGGTGACATCTAATACATTATCTGTACTTAGAGAGCTGTCACTGTTATCTGTAGTGGTACATAGGACTGCAGGTGATATCTGTTACACTATTTGTACTCAGAGACTCTGGGGATCCAGATGTTGGCCATCACCCATCTAGTATTAATTACCTAGCCTGGGGATAGGTCATCAATATCAAAAACCCAGAAACCTCCTTAATTACTATATAATAGGCAACTACAACATTTTGTAATTTACATGGATTTTAAACAAGTTTTACAGTTTAAAAATTAATACCAGCACAGAAAAAGCCCTGTCTTTGCACAGCTGAAGAGTATAGCATATTCCTGTGTACTTTCTACAGAGCCAATGAGTAAGCTTGTTGCCAGTCATGTGACCCTGGCCACCAGTCAGCAATAGGGCTAACTGAGTTAGTACACATGCTAGGTCACATGATGTATGCAGGTCACATGACGGCTCTATATTTTGTCCTGCTCAATTTGCTCATAGATGCATATTTTGTGTGATGATGAAACTAATTTATTCTGAGTAATTTTTAACTTATAAAACTTTATAACTTTTTTTTTTTTTTTTAGGAAGAAATAAATTAATTACTGAAATAACCATTTAGCATTAAACTGCCTTCAGACCTTTTAACCCTAAATAGCACTATAATAATACATAGGGTTGCCAACCGGCCGGTATCTCACCAGCAAGGTTGGTATTTTAGTGGCCCTGTCGGTGCCGGTATTTTTTTCTATCCTATTTTCTTACAAGGAATGCTACTAATAAGCGCATCCATTGCGAAGCGCTCATTAGTACAGCCTTTACCTCCCCCACCCATAGTGTTAATTAAAAAAAAACACACTAACCTCCTCCATTTTCCTGCTGACTGGACGCTCAGGACAGGACCTGCGAGACCTCATCATGCTGTCCTGAGCTCCCAGTCAGCAGTTGTTTTTTTTTGCAAAAGCAGAGAAATTAGCACTAATGGGGGCATTATTCTAACCGGGGGCACTAATGGGGGCATTATTCTAACCGGGAGCACTAATGGGGGGGCATTATTCTTATGGGGGGCACTAATAAGTGGCATTATTTTTCCAGGGGGGACTAAGGGGGCATTATTCTTTCTTGGGGGTGCTAATTGGGCATTATTCTTTCTGGGGGAAACTAATAGGTTATTATTCTACCTGGGCGCACTAATGGAGGCATATTCCTTTTTGTGGGCACTAACGGGGGCATTATCCTTCCTGAGAGGCACTAATGGGGACAACATCCTTACTGAGGGGCACTAATGGGGATATTATTCTTCCTGGGGGCAGGGCACTGATAAGGACATTGCTTTTACTGGAGACACTAATTGGGGGCCTTATTCTTCCTAGGTGCACAAATGGGGAGGGGGGCATTATTCTTCCTGTGGGCACTAATGCGGCATTATTCTTACTGGGGGGTGCACTAATGTGGGCATTGTTTTTACAAGGGGCACTGATGGGGCCATTACTCTTACTGGGGGCACTAATGGGGGGAATTAATTCTGGGGTGAACTAATGGAGGCATTACTATTACTGGAGGCACTAATGGGGGCATTATTAATTCTAGATGGCACAAATGGGGACATTAATATTACTGGGTGGCATTAATATTTTTGGGAGCCACAGTATGACAGTGACTTAACACCCCGTGCTAAGCCATGCCCCAGAACCCCCCTTTGGTGTGTGGCTTAACTTGGCCAATATTTTTTGTTGGGAAAGGTGGCATCCCTAATATTATATCCCTGTGAAAGGGTAGCTTCTGCACTACACTGTACCTCTAAAGCAGGCATCCTCCCACAATGCCCTGCTGTAGGTTGATACCTGTAGGCTGTTTGGGAATGCTGGGAGTTGTAGTTTTGAAACAGCTGGAGGGCCGCAGTTTGAGGATGCCTGCTCTAAAGTGTAGAGATGGAGCAGGCTCAGGACCTGTACATGTGCCATTTGCTGCAGGCTTCAGTTGTCAGAATCCCATAGAAGATCTTGGGGAAAAATTAATGCAACACTGGACAGAAATAAATGTTGAAAAAGAGAAAAATATACGCAGTTCACTTTTTCTGTTATTTATATAGAAATTTTTCAGTGGCCTATTTTGTTCCAATATAAGAAATATATATGCAGGTCGTGTTTGCTTGTATTTGTGCAGAAATCATTTAGTGGCCTATTTCAGTCCAATACGAAAAATATATATGCAGTTCACTTTTGCTGTTATTTATGCTGAAATCGTTTTGTTGCCAATTTCAAATGCTTTAGTTGCCTATTTCAGGAAAAAAAGAAATATATATTGGGCCCTTTTAGGGGTGTTTTAATTTGCTTTTAATTTATCTGGTTCAGCTAAAATTATGTCAGAAAGAGAAGTGCCTGCACAGGGGAGTGGCAGAGGCGTACATGATTCTGGTGCAGGAACAAGTCGCAGTAGAGTAAGGAGGGCGTGGCAGCAGGGGTTTCTTCCCAAGGCCTTAGGTCCACATGTCAGCTAGCGGTTGTGTCTTGACTAGTAACCCAGCGTTTCTTGCTTGGTTGACTTCAACTTCGTCGCAAGTGGACAGCAGCACCAGCATGCCTAAATCTAGAGTCGGCGATGAGCAGCTTTCTGCTTTCATCCGCATAGTGAAGAAACTACTATCCTGCAGCAGCAGGTAGACCTAGAGCAGGACCTGAACCAGCAGGTGGTGCCAGCCGTCATTGAAGATCCGCTGGACTACTGGGAAGCCAAACTAGATTTGTGGCTGCAACTGGCCAAGTTAGCCCTGTAAAAGCTTCCCTGCCCGACCAGTAGTGTGCCATCAGAGCTGGTGTTTAGTGTGACGGGGGCCATAGTTACCCCAAGACTAAACTATCCATCTTTTGTCAAGATGAATCAGGCGTGGATTAGCCAGGATTTCCACCCACCAATACCTGATGCACACTATATCACCGGGTCACTCTGTGGTATCATGCTGCTGCTTCTGCTGTTGCTGCTATATCCACACTATGTCACCATGCCACTCTGTGGTCTCCTGATGCTGCCATGTTCACACTGTGTCACCATGCCACTATGTGGTATTATGCTTCTGCTGTTGCTGCCATCTCCACCCTATGTCACCATGCCACTATGTGGCCTCCTGATGCTGCCATCTCCACACTATGTCACCATGCCAATCTGTGGTATCATGCTGCTGATGTTGCTGCCATCTCCATACTATGTGACCTTGCCACTCTGTGGCCTACTCATACTGCTGCAGTCACCTCCATACTTTGGCATTGTGCCACTCTGTAGCCTTCTGATGCTGTGTAAAAGCAGTGCACTTCTTCTTGACGCTAACATGGACCTATAAGTCTGAGTTAATATAGGAGTTATTTGGTCAGTTTTGGCACTGTGACTGCCCAAATAAGTGAAGTGTGCAGTGCTTCTAATAGCAATGCCTGTCTTCTGCATGTCATACTGAATCACAGTATTATTTCACTACCCCAGCACACCCCCTATGCATGTCACTGCAAGGCAAAGTGTTCTACACCCCTATAAAGGCTCTCTGTAGCCCAGAAATAGCAGTTTCACTGCAAATATATTCAGACCAAAGCAAATTTTTTCGGAAAATTCGGCAAACCAAACGAATCGAATTTTTGAGAAATTTGCTCCTCTCTACATAGCATTATAAATCAATCTAATGCTAAGCGACCCCTTCAGTGCTAGGGAGGTCAATACGGGAGCTTCCGCAGACACACACTGCAAGTTTAATGTATTGAACTTGCTCATGTAAACCAGCATAAAGTATTCAGTTCTATCATAATCCATGGTAGCCTCTCTCTCTCAACCTGGTGTGAACCTAAAATGGATTACTACTATACTCCTAACACAATTTTGGCGTAGTTTGACAGGATCAAGATAGAGTATGAGCCACAGTGACAGAAATCCAGAAATTGCCAGCAACTCTGGAGCTATGCCTCCAATAGTGATCCCCATGATAAACATGCCCAAATATGATGGAAAGAATATTCTTCTCCCCAGCTCGGTAGAATGGCTGAGGATAGCAGCAAAGCTGTATCAGGCACACACAGCCCATCAGGATGATTTTGCCTTGAACGCACTGGAAGATGACGCCAGGCAAGCCATGATTGTTATGCCCTTGGAACAATGGAATACTATAGACACTATTGTGGGCTGCCTTGATTCACTCTATGGGGATTTAACTTCTGCCACCAAACTGTGAAAGAAGTTCTATACTATCATCCAGTGGGAAGGAGAAATGGTGCAGCAATTTTCAGTGACTCTACAGGCATTGTGAAAGAAGCTCATGAAGAAGGATCAACAAGGGTGCTCCTCTGTACCAAATGCCAACCTCCTGCTCTGGGATCTGTTCATCTCCAGGCTCAGGTTCCGCATGACCAGGTGGGCTCTAAGGTACTATGTGAGACTTGGTGCTGATGTGTCTTTACAGGACGTTATGCGTTAAGCCATTTAGTTAACGAAAGATGAGATGGAAATTGTCTGTGTGGCTGTGCAATAGTTATAGCAAAAAGAGAGACTCCCGGAAACACATTCTCTGAGTTTGCTAAGGACTTAAAGATGAGATCAATTAACTGAGGGACTCAGTGAGGTGAACTGACTGAGCAAAGGTGGCAGGTAGCTCGTACTAGGCTGGGTGACACTCATCGATGCTAGAAGTGTTGAGAACCAGGCCACTGGATGTTGCCCTGTGGTTGAGGTATGTTGCCCTGTGGCTCCCATCTGCTACGCTGTGTTACAAATTAATTACGTTGTACTAGTCTTGCTTTAGGCTATTCAGGGCCGCTCACCTTGTTGGCTCCTGATGTTCTGGTGAATACCAGACAAACGTGTTAAGCGCGTTAGATGTGTTTTAGTTTTTTACAGTGTTTTTGAAAGATAATTTGGAACAGATTGACTATGTGCCAGTGTAAGTAATAGTCATACACAATTACAAAACCACATGGTGACTAACTTACTTATACGTGGATTTCATGTATCGGTCAGAGTGAGAACTTGTATACTTCTCTAGATCGTGGCCTAATATTGAATTCCTCATTTTTTGTGGACATGGAAATCTGTATTACCCTTGAAGTATTTACAACATACTCCTTGGGATTGTTAATTGTTATCACCAATTCCCCATGTGCTTTTGTCTATCACGTCCCAACAATTTGTACCGACAATGATATAGAGTCGGTCATTTTCAAATTTTGGGTCCCTTTATATCATCTTGGGATTTTCATTTGTGGGACGTGTGCCTGTGATAGGGGCAGCCCGCCCATTACTCATTTTTATCAGAGTTTTTTAATAAAGATTTATTATTTCTGTTTTTAGTATCTATACAGGCAGTGATTTCCTGCCAGTTTAAGCCAATACCTGCTGATGACCAAGAGAAAGTTTTTACCATTTATGCCAAGTAAAGCTGTGTTCAACGCTAATAAAAAGTTCTGGATTCATCATCCAAGTTCAACTACTCTTTTGCACTGCTTTGGACTACATCACGTCTGTTATCCAAGGATTTTCAGGTAGGAACACTATGACATGTGTATACAACTTCTACACTGACATTGTAGGCAACCCTGCACAACTCTGGCAATCTGGCCATCAGTTTTTAAAATTTGTTGCCTCTCTTTTTTTTTTTTTTTTAGTTTTTTTCCCCTGTTAGTCTTAGGGAAAAGTCGGGAACACCCGTGCCCCCACAAACACGCACACTAAGGCTTATTGCACACGACTGTATGGTTTTGTAGTCCGTTTTTTACGGATCCGTTGTTCCGTTTTTGTTATCCGTTGTGTTTCCGTTGTGTTTCCGTTCCGTTTTTCCGTTCCGTTTTTCCGTATAGCATATACAGTATACAGTAATTACATAGAAAAAATTGGGCTGGGATTAAAATTTTCAATAGATGGTTCCGCAAAAACGGAACGGATACGGAAGACATACGGATGCATTTCTGTATGCGTTCCATTTTTTTTGCGGACCCATTGACTTGAATTGAGCCACGGACCATGATTTGCTGGCAATAATAGGACATGTTCTATCTTTCCACGGAACGGAAAAATGGAAACACGGAAACGGAATGCAAACGGAAACACTTCCGTTTTTTTTTGCGGACCCATTGAAATGAATAGGTCCGTATGCGGACCGTATACGGAACTCATAAAAACGGCCCGTACACACGCAAAAAAAAGTTCGTGTGCAAGAGGCCTAAGTAAAGATTTTCACGCACTCACATACACATGCACCCACACACACTCCCCTATGGCCTGCCGGACGTTCTCGGCTGAGGAGGCATATGCCCAGTTTCCTTAATGGGACTCTCGGATTCGAAGGCAGAGGATGACCCCAGGTTCCTTTTGTCATCCGCGTCCTCCTAATCATCTAACGATGATGATGAGCCCCCAAAGCGGTGGAGACGCTGCCAAGTAGAGCAAGGGGACCGTCATGTCAGGGACCCTGTGGCCCACCCTAGTACGAGGAGCTGTACGTGGATAACTTTTATACTCCAGATCCACGTCAGATCCACGTCCGCTTGTGCGGCCGTCCGGAAAAATCAGCGCGGCCTCCCTATCGTCCCCCTCCAGGTACCTATCCCCAAACTTAATATTTATTACCCTGATACTGCAGTATACAGAAACGCAACATTTGTGGTTGTAAACTGCTGTATCACTAAAAGGCAGGGCGCAAATGGAGAGGACCGATATGGTTTCTGGAAGGTCGATTTTGATGGCCTTTTTTATTGACACCATGTCCCTTTTGAAGCCCCCCTGATGCACCCCTAGAGTAGAAACTCCCTAAAAGTGACCCCATCTAAGAAACTAAACCCCTCAAGGTATTCAAAACTGATTTTACAAACTGTATTAACCCTTTAGGTGTTCCTCAACAATTAATGGCAAATGGAGATGGATTTCAGAATTTCAATTTTTGGTAACCTTACCTCACAAAAATGTAATATAGAGCAACCAAAAATCATATGTACCCTAAAAATAGTCCCCAAAAACCGCCACCTTATCCCGTAGTTTCCAAAATGGGGTCACTTTTAGGAGTTTCTACCCAGGAGTGCATCAGGGGCTTTAAACAGGACACGGTGTAAATAAACCGGTCCATAAAAATCAGCCTTCCAAAAACCACACCATTCTCTCTACGCCTCGCCTTGTGGCCGTACAGTAGTATACGACCACATATGGGGTGTTTCTGTAAATGGCACTGTTAGGGAAGTGTCAGGGCAATAAAGATATAGTCTGGTTTGGCTGTTAACCCTTGCTTTGTTAGTGGAAAAATGGGTTAAAATGGAAAATTTGTCAAAAAAATGAAATTCTGAAATCTAATCTCCATTTGCCAGTAACTCTTGTGGAGCACCTAAAATGTTAACATAGCTTGTAAGATCAGTTTTGAATACCTTGAGGGGTGTAGTTGCGGACAAGAATAGGACTATTTTTTTCGGGAAGGCAATTGCAGAGCGGAAGTGCGGATTCCCAATTGCGGACCCGGGCGGGACATAGAGTGTCAACATAGGAATGAATGGGTCCACAATGCCGTTCCCAAGATACGGAACAGAATTGCGGACATGTGAATGGGGCCTTACCCTAGGTACACACCTAAGCGTTTTACAGCGCGTTCAAACGCGCTGTAAAACGCACAACATGTGAAAAGCCATGCTTCCCTATGGGCATGGTTCATATTTGGGCGTTTTACAGCGCGTTTGAACGCGCTGTAAAACGCCCCACGCCCAAACAAGTACATGAGCTTTTTAAGGCGTTTTAAGCGCCTATGGACAATGATGCCATAGGGGAGAATCACTTAATCGCGCGTATGACGCACGTTTCTTAGTTACAAAAACGCGCATCCAAAAATGCGCGTCATACGCGCGATTCAGAAACGCCTAGGTGTGTTCCCAGCCTTAGTTAGAGCAGGGAGACTGCTGCTGCTGAATTAATAGGGAAAGCGTTAGCTAGGCCAGTGTTATGTGTCCACTCCAGTCCTCAAAGACGCATCTGCTGTAAAGACAGCATCCTGACAGCACCCCAAAAGCCCTTTTAGGGATGGTACATCAGTCTGCTGTTATTTTTTTAAATATATATATATATATATATATATATATATATATATATGTTGCCTGCCCGTGTGTGAGAGGCCGCAGGCCTACAGACTGTACTGTGTGCACACTACTCATATAGAGAGGCACAGTACCTTGCAGATAAAAAAGTAATTTAGTTTTTACCCTTTAACCCCTTAAGGACACGGCCCTATTTCACCTTAAGGACCAGGCCATTTTTTCAAAATCTGACCATTGTCACTTTATGTGGTGATAACTTTAAAACGCTTTTTCTTATCCAGGCCATTCTGAGATTGTTTTTTCGTCACATATTGTACTTCATGACAGTGGTAAAATGAAGTCGAAAAATGTCATTTTTATTTATAAAAAAAATACAAAATTTACCAAAAATTTTGAAAAATTTGGAATTTTCCAAGTTTCAATTACTCTACTTCTATAATACATAGTAATACTGCCAAAAAAAGTTATTGATTTACATTCCCCATATGTCTACTTCATGTATCGATCATTTTGGGAATGCAATTTTATTTTTTGGGGACGTTACAAGGCTTAGAAGTTTAGAAGCAAATCTTGAGATTTTTCAGAAATTTTCAAAAACCCACTTTTTAGGGACCAGTTCAGGTCTGAAGTCACTTTGTGAGGCTTACATAATGGAAACCACCCAAAAATTACCCCATTCTAGAAACTACACCCCTCAAGGTATTCAAAACTGATTTTACAAACGTCATTAACCCTTTAGGTTTTCCACAAGAGTTAATGGCAAATGGAGATAACATTTCCGTTTGAATTTTTCCGTTTGAATCCATTTTTCCAGTAACAAAGCAAGGGTCAATTTTTATTGCCCCGATTCTGTAGTTTTCAGAAACACCCTATATGTGGTCGTAAACTGCTGTATGGCCAAACTGCAGGGCGCAGAAGGAAAGGAGCGCCATATGGTTTTTGGAAGTCAGATTTTGCTGGACTGGATTTTTGACACCATGTCCCATTTGAAGCGCCCGATGCACCCCTAGAGTAGAAACTCCATAAAAGTGACTCCATCTAAGAAACTACACCCCTCAAGGTATTCAAATTCAGTTTTACAAACTTTGTTAACCCTTTAGATGTTCCACAAGAGTTATTGGCAAATGGAGATTAAATTTTCGAATTTTTATTTTTGTTACCTTGTCTCAAAAAAGTGTAATATACAGCAACCAAAAATCATGTTTACCCTAGAATAGTACCAACAAAACTGACACCTTATCCCGTAGTTTCCAAAATTGGGTCACTTTTTTGGAGTTTCTACTGTAGGGGTGCATCAGGGGGCTTCAAATGGGACATAGTGTCAAAAACCAGTCCAGCAAAATCTGCCTTCCAAAAACCATATGGCGTTCCCTTCCTTCTGTGCCCTGCCGTTTGGCCATACAGTAGTTTACGACCACATATGGGGTGTTTGTGCAAACAATAGAATCAGGGCAATAAATATTGAGTTTTGTTTGGCTGTTAACCCTTGCTTTGTTACTGGAAAAATGGATTAAAATGGAAAATTTGCAAAAAATTGCTGTTTTGGGACTGTTTTTATTTTTGTTATTTACATAGTTGAACTGACAGGTTAGATTGTGTGCTATTTCTATAGAGCAGGTTGTTACGGACGCGACAATACCAAATATGACTACTTTTGGGGTTTTTGTTTCAGTTTTACATAATAAAGCATTTTTGAAAATAATTTTTTTTAGTGTCTCTACATTCTGAAAGCCATAGTTTTATTTTATTTTTTTGGGCGACTGTCTTATGTAGGGGCTAATTTTTTGCGGGATGAGATGGCGGTTTGATTGGCACTATCTTGGGGTGCATATGACATTTTGGTCGCTTGCTATTACACTTTTTGTGATGTAAGGTGACAAAAATGGCTTTTAACACCGTATTTTTTATTTTTTTTTGCTGTGTTCAGCTGAGGGGTTAGGTCATGTGTTATTTTTATATATCAGGTTGTGACGGACGCGGCGATACATAATATGTATACTTTTTTATTTATTTTGGTTTTACACAATAATATCCTTTTTGAATAAAAAAAAAAAAACATGTTTTAGTATCTCCATAGTCTGGGAGCCATATATTTTTCAGTTTTTAGGCAATTGTCTCAGGTTGGGTATCATTTTTATGGGATGAGGTGACGGTTAGATTGGCACTATTTCGGGGTCATATGACTTTTTGATCGCTTGCTATTACACTTTTTGTGATTTAAGGTTGTGATTTATTAATTTTTTTTTACAGTGTTTACTTGAGGGGTTAGGTCATGTGATATTTTTATAGAGCAGATTCTTACGGACGTGGAGATACCCAATATCTCTACTATTTGAATTTTTTTACATTTAACACTAAAAAGCATTTTTGAAACAAAAAAAATCATGTTTTAGTCTGAGAGGCATAGTTTTTTATTTTTTTGCCAATTGTTTTACGTAGGGGCTCGTTTTTGTGGGATGAGATGGCGGTTTGATTGGTACTATTTTGGGAGGCAAACGCCTTTTGATCGCTTTGTATTACACTTTTAGTGATGTAAGGTGCCAAAAAATTGCTTATTTACACCATTTTTTTTTTTTTTTTAATGGCGTTCACCTGAGGAGTTGTCATGTGATATTTTTATAGAGCAGGTTTTTACGGACGCGGCGATATCTAATATGTGTAGTGTATTTTATTTTTTATTCAGTGATATGTGTTTTTTTTACATTTTTTTTTACCCAGACCCACTTGGTTCTGAAAGATCCAGTGTATCTGGTGTCTGTATAATACAGTACAGTACACTATATAGTGCACTGTACTGTATTTTGTACTTTACAAAGTCTGAATAGAACTTTAGCAGGTCTATTCAGACTTTCAGCACCATGGAGAGCAGGACGCTTCTGAAAGCATCCTGTCTCCATGGCAACCATCACCCGCTGCCATAACTGAGCAGGGGGTGATGGGGAGGGAGTGGAGCTCCCTCCCTCTGTTATCCCATACTGTTGGGGGGCTGCAAAGGCACAGCAGCCCCACGATGGGAGAGGGAGGGAGCTCCCTTCCTGTTAACCCTTCCATACCGCGGTCCGTACGGACCGCGGTACGGAAGGGGTTAAACGGCTGGCATCTGATCAAGCACAGATGCCAGCCGTTTCTATCAGAGTGTCAGCAATGTGCTGACACTCTGATAGACCCACTAGACACCAGGGATACATCGCAATCGCGATCCCGCCCGCCGCACCGCCCGCCTCCCGCACCCCTCCCGCCGCCCGCAACCACCCCCCCCTGCACCCCCGCCGCCATAATATGATTGGGGGCTGCAGGGGGGGTTAATATACCTTCAGTTGCCCGCCAGTGTGTGTCAGGCCCACTAACTGTACTGTGCGCACTGCCAGTGCCCACCACTTAAAATGGGTGGCACAGTACCTTGCAGATAAAAAAGTAATTACATTTTTACCCTTTAATATAATTGCAGTTGCCTGCCAGTGTGTGTCAGGCCCACAGACTGTACTGTGCCCACTGCCCACCACTCATATAGGGTGGCACAGTACCTTGCAGATAAAAAGTCATTAAATTTTACCCTTTAAAAATTGCAGTTGCCTGCCAGTGAGTGTCAGGCCCACAGACTATACTCTGCCCACTGCCAGTGCTCCACCAACTCATATCGGGTGGCACAGTACCTTGCAGATAAAAAAGTCATTAAATTTTTACCCTTTAATATAAATGCAGTTACCTGCCAGTGTGTGTCAGTCCCACAGACTGTACTGTGCCCACCACTCATATAGGGTGGCACAGTACCTTGCAGATAAAAAAGTAATTTAATGTTGACCCTTTAATATAATTGCAGTTGCTTGCCAGTGAGTGTCAGGCCCACAGACTGTACTGTGCCCACTGCCAGTGCCCACTACTCATATCGGATGGCACAGTACCTTGCAGATAAAAAAAGTCATTTAATGTTTACCTTGTAATATAATTGCAGTTGTCTGTCAGTGTGTGTCAGGCCCACTGACTATACTGTGCCCACTGCCCACTACTCATATATGGTGGCACAGTACCTTGCAGATAAAAAAGTCTGAAAAAGCCTGATAAGGCCCAAAACAGAGATTAAACTGATAGGAATAGTACTTAGTTAACACTAATTGTATTGGTGGCAAATTCCATTGCAAGTACCCAAAATTTGAAGGAAGCGGACAGAGCAAGTTTTTTCTCTATCTCCCCATGCAAGGATTCAATTCAATACACGTCCCCTGATAGGGGACTTAACAAAGATTAAAATGGTAAGAATAGTAGTTCACACTATTTGTATTGGTGGCACAGTACATTGCGCGGTGGAAGTAAGAGGACCGACCAATCATCTTTTTCCATCTCCAAGTTCCTAAAATCTATTTGATACACGTCCCCTTATAGGGGACGTGACAGGGATTAAACTGATAGGAATAGTACTACTTAACACACCACTCATATAGGGTGGCACAGTACATTGCACGGCACACGTGCAGTGCCCGAAGTGGAAGGATGAAGACCAACCAACCCTTTTTCCATCTCCCGGTTCCTAAAATCTATTCTATACACCGACCCCTGATAGGGGACAAAACAGAGATTAAACAGCCTCTGCTGAGCTGGGTATATTTTGGCCGTGTTAGTGAACGCTCATGCACAATGGCTGTAGGCTCATGCGTCCTTTTGCGGAGGTGACAAACCTGGTCAGTCAAACCCAAGGCAACATCATCGACCTCATCCCATATGTGTTTTTTTTCTGGAGTGTGCCCTGCGAAGAGTGCTGGATCAGGCCATAGATGAGCATGAAGAGGAAGAGTTGTGGTCACGATCACCACCAGAAGCAGCCTTGTCGTCGTCGATTGCTGGACCTGCGGCAACGCAGAGAGAGGAGGCTGAAGAAGAGGTGTTGTACGTGGCTGGGTGGAGCAAGAGACCTTCAATGACGTCAGTGAGGACAAGGAACGGGACATGGCAAGCTTGGTATCCAACCTTGTGCAAATGGCGAGTTTGCGGTTGTGCAAATGGACTGTTTGCGGTTGTTTGCAGTGTGTTAAACGGGGAGTTTGGTCTGTCAGAGTTTGGTCTGTCACTGTGAAGCGGGCGTAACCCTTACACTACCTGATCGATACAACATCATACCTGATCGTATACACACACTGGATGTTTTAAAGCACGTTATTCCAAAGTATTTAGGAATGTTACGTGATTTATGCCCTTTATGGATTAAAACCCGACTCTGCGTCAACTACGTAATTTTCCATGGGAGTTTTGCCATGGATCCCCCTCCGGCATGCCTCAATCCAGGTGTTAGTCCCCTTGAAACAACTTTTCCATCACTATTGTGGCCAGAAAGAGTCCCTGTGGGTTTTAAAATTCACCTGCCTATTGAAGTCTATGGCGGTACGCCCGATTCGCCTGTTCGCAAACATTTGCGTAAATTCGCGTTTGCCCTTTCGCAAACAGAAAATTTCATGTTCGCGACATCTCTACCTCTAATATGAACTTCGCAAAGAACAGTGAAGTGTACAGCCATAGTTAATAACACTTTGGCCTCCAAGTTACTCACTAAGGGAACTTTCACACTTGCGTTTTTGTTTTGCGGCGTGGAGTTCCATCGTCAGGGCTCTATGCCGGAAAAATGCCGATCAGTATTATCCCCATGCATTCTGAAAGAACAGAAATTCGTTCAGTATGCATCAGGATTAGAGTTGAGCGAACTTGTGTTTTAAGTTCGACGTCCAAAGTTCGGGTTCGGGTTATCCAAGCATCTGTTATGGATTCCGCTACCACGGACCACAACGGCATTTGGAATCCATAAGGGATTCTTCAATGAACCTGAACCTTGGACAACACGAAGGACCTGGGGTGGCGTCACCATCATGTGATCAGTGCAGGGGCGTGGCTTAGTACTGGATTAGATAAGAGGTGGTAGCCTACAACCTCTTATCCAATCCAGTACTGAGCCATGCCCCCTGCACTGATCACATGACGGTGACGTCACCCCAGGTCCTTCACCCTGTGTTCCAAATGTCGTTATGGTCCGTGGTAGCAGAATCCATAACGGGATGCTTGGATAACCCGAACCCGAACTTTGGATACCGAACTTAAAACACAAGTTTGCTCAACTCTAATCAGGATGTCTTCAGTACAGTCACTTAACGTTTTTTGGACAGAGAAAATACCGCTGCATGCTACAGTATTCTTTCAATCTTGGGATGCCGAGCAACACGTCATGATCCCCAAACGCAAGTCAATAGGGATGTATCCGTTTTCTATGGCACAATCTGCCACAATAGAAAACGGATCCTTCCTCCATTGACTTTCAATGGAGTGCAAAACAGATCCGTTTTGGCAATGTTAAAAAATAGTTAAAGAGGACCTTTCATCACTTCTAAAGATATTAACTAACGATGCTCACATGTAGAGCAGCGCCCAGGGATCTCCCTGCACTTACTATTATCCCTGGGCGCCGCTCCGTTCTCCAGGTATAGGCTCCGGTCTCTGTGCTCACAAAGTTATAGTAGGCGGGGACTTGGTTATAGTAGGCGGAGCCTGCCCTTCATCTCCTTCTCCCAGGCTGTAGCGCTGGCCAATCGCAGCGCAGAGCTCATAGCCTGGGAGAAAAAAAAGATAGCCTGGGAGAAGAAGATGAAGGGCAGGCTCCGCCCACTATAACCAAGTCCCCGAAGATACCGGAGCCTATACCGGGAGAACGGAGCGGCGCCCAGGGATAATAGTAAGTGCAGCGAGATCCCTGGGCGCCGCTCTACATGTGAGCATCGTTAGTTAATATCTTTAGAAGTATTGAAAGGTCCTCTTTAAAGTTAATACAAGCAGATCCATTAAAACGGATGCATGTGGTTGTATTATCTGTAACTGAAGCGTTTTTTTTCCGGCAAAAAGCCCGACGCAAGTGTGAAAGGGCCCTAAGAGACAGTGTGGGGGGTGGAAACAGATCAAGAACCCAGAAGTGACTTGCATACAAGAGGGATTCAGACAGAAATGTAAATTGAAGTATGAAGAATGGGCAAGTCTGACTCACTGGTGACGTGTCCTCCTGCAACAATGCGAAAAACTGAAAGTTTGAGAAGAGGTGGTCTTTTGGTGTATCTTGTTTCCCAAAAAACATTGTAAATTCTGGCAAGTGGTAATGCTTCCAGATTCAGTAGCAGACATCTGCCAGGTGATCCATCATAGCTCAGGCCAATGCTGTGCAGAAAACACTTCCCAATTACTGAATTACTTCTATGCACTGGGTGTAGCACAAACTGCAGAGACAGTGTGCAAGGCTTGTCCGCCCTGAACTGCGCACAAAGCTGCGGAACAACATACCCCACCACTGACTATTTTGACAAATGAACCATTTGAACTTGTTAAGGCAGGGTTCACACAAGTCTGAACCCAGCCTTAGGCCACAAGCCATGACCTCTGGGCACAAATATTCATTCATCTGCGTCAACCACTTCACCAAGTTTGCAGTGGTCGTGCTAACATATTACCAGACAGCAACCACTACTGCAGAAGCATTCTGAAAGCATGTCATTTGTGAATTTTGAAGCTGAGGTTGTTCAAGAACTAGATATAGCTTTCTGTGTCCCTTGCCTATGCTTTGCACAACCTGTCCTAACGTGCTTCCTTACCAATTAGGTATCAGTAAGAGATTATAGCATGATGGATCTCCAAAAATAGAATGATGGGGTTACAGTGATGGAATGATGGAGCTCCAATAATAGGATGATGGAACTACAATAATAGGATGATGGAGCAGGTTTTGTGTGTACTATAGGATGGTGGGCATTTTATTTCTCCTAATGATTGCTCCCTAGACAAAATGAACCATTATAGCTAATGAAATGTATTTGGGAATATATTTATACTAAAGTAATATTTAATTATTTTCATTTCCTTAATTCCTGGAGAACCCTTTTAAAGAGTAACCAATCAGAAATATAATATGTACAAAAGCATGATTGAAAATATTGCAAAAATCCCCTTTTCTAAATTTAATATTATCTTGCTATCTCAGAAGTTTTCTGCAAATACAGCAGAATCAAAGTTTCCTACAGATTATTTAGGGCTCATGCACAGGACCATATGTATTTTGTGGTCTGCAAAACAAGGATCCGCAAAAAAAAATGAATGACATCTGTGTGACGTCCGTGTTGTATTTCATTTTTTTGTGGATCCATTGTAACAATGCCTGTACTTGTCTGCAAAACGGGCAAGAATAGGACACACATAATAATTTTTTTTTGGGGAACGAACATAGGGACACGGAATGCAATGCACAGGGAGTCATTTCCGTTTTTTTTTTTAAGCCCAACTGAAATAAATGGGTCCACATACGGACCAGTAAAAAATTAGAATGGAAACAGAAGAAAAATATATTCGTGTGCACGAGCCCTTATACAGTGTTTAATAATATACTACATATAAACGTTCTATTACAACATCAGCACTAATTATCAGACACTGCACATGGTACATAAGTAGCATTCAACTGCAACTAGCTTTATAGAAGGCAATATTTAAGGACAGATTTACCAAATGTGTCTGTTCCACTGGTCAAAATTCAGGGTGAACGTCCCACAGTAATAAATCCACTCGGTGTCTTCTTCACCTTCCAACAAATGTTACCCCTTATAATACAATATCCATCATGTATATAAAGCTCTGATTATGCTTGTGTTTCTTCCTATGGAGTTAGCAGAAATGAAGGCATGCATATGAGGAGCCAGTAATGGATCCTACTGGAAGCTGTGTGTGAGAAAGAATCTAAAATTTGGGTTGTTTCACTTCCTTAAACTGCCCACTGATCTAGTTTGGTTTCTTTTTAGGTGTTGTCACATTCTTACCACTGCAACATTTTTTAAAAACTTTCCTTCTATCTCCTATGCATATGCATAAACTTAGTTATAAAAGATGCAGCTATGTTTCCACCTGCAAAACTGACAGGGCTCATATACCCATCACCAGAAGACATATCAGACAATACAGAAGGCAGTCCATATGGCAACCTTACTAATATAGTGCATCGCTATTTTCTTTATACACCTTCAATCCAGATCATTTTACTATCAGCGTCCACATTCTTTTGGCAGTAACCCTGGACATACCTCTGTTCACACCATTTGATTACTTGGATCCTGTTCGCATCAAGTCACTTCAAGTGACATCAAACCTATGCCCCGCACATTTTCAACGATTGTACCACTGTATAAAATACATTCACCAGTCAGCTGGAAAAAAACGTATATGGCAGAACAGTCATTTTATTCCTTTATTGAAAGGTGGAGTTGACTGTGCTTTTACCATCCACTTGTAAAAAGGGGCACACCCACAAAAAATATGTTGCAAAAGGACACCCTTGTGACATACACTTGGCCAACTGAAGTTTTTGGGCACATTTAATGTCTATTTAAAACATAGCGCATATATATATACAGTCATGTGAAAAAATTAGGACACCCTTTGAAAGCATGTAGTTTTTGTAATATTTTTAATAAATGGTTATTTCATCTCCGTTTCAACAATACAGAGAGATTAAAGTAATCCAACTAAACAAAGAAAACTGAAGAAAAGTCTTTTCAAGATCTTCTGTAAATGTCATTCTACAAAAATGCCTATTCTAACTGAGGAAAAAGATAGGACACCCTTGCCCCTAATAGCGAGTGTTACCTCCTTTGGCTGAAATAACTGCAGTGAGACGGTTCTTGTAGCCATCTACCAGTCTTCGACATCGGTCTGAGGAAATTTTACCCCACTCCTCAATGCAGAACTTTTTCAGCTGTGAGATGTTTGAGGGGTTTCTTGCACGTACAGCCCTTTTCAAGTCACCCCACAGCATCTCAATGGGATTCAAATCTGGACTTTGACTTGGCCATTCCAGGACTCTCCATTTCTTCTTTTTCAGCCAATCTTTGGTTGATTTACTAGTATGTTTTGGGTCATTGTCATGTTGCATGGTCCAGTTCCGCTTCAGCTTTAATTTTCTAACTGATGGTCTCACATGTTCTTCAAGCACCTTCTGATACACAGTAGAATTCATCGTGGATTCTATGATGGTGAGCTGACCAGGTCCTGCTGCAGCAAAGCAGCCCCAAACCATGACACTTCCACCTCCATGCTTCACAGTTGGTATGAGGTTCTTTTCTTGGAATGCTGTGTTTGGTTTACGCCAAACATGTCCTCTGCTGTTGTGTCCAAATAATTCAATTTTGGACTCATCTGTCCAAAGAACATTATTCCAGAAGTCCTGGTCTTTGTCAACTTTATCTCTGGCAAATGTCAGTCTGGCCTCGATGTTTCTCTTGGAAAGCAAAGGTTTCCTCCTTGCACACCTCCCATGCAAGTTAAACTTGTACAGTCTCTTTCTGATTGTAGAGGCATGTACTTCTACATCAACAGTAGCCAGAGCCTGCTGTAGTTCTCGAGATGACACTTTAGGGTTTTGGAGACCTCTTTTAGCATCTTGCGGTCTGCTCTTGGGGTGAACTTGCTGGGCGACCAGTCCTGGGCATGTTGGCAGTTGTTTTGAAAGCCCTCCACTTGTAGACTATCTTCCGGACAGTGGAATGGCTGATTTCAAAATCTTTGAGATCTTTTAAATCCCTTCCCAGACTCATAGGCTGCTACAATCTTTTTCTGAAGTCCTCTGACAGCTCTTTTGCTCTCACCATGGTGCTCACTCTCACTTCAACAGTCAGGAGCACACCAAACTAAATGTCTGAGGTTTAAATAGGGCAAGCCTCATTCAACATGCAGAGTAACGATCTACTAATTATGTGCACCTGGTGTGATATACCTGTGTGAGATCTGAGCCAATTTAAGAGGGAATACATGTGAGGGTGTCCTATCTTTTTCCTCAGTTAGAATAGGCATTTTTGTAGAATGACATTTACAGAAGATCTTGAAAAGACTTTTCTTCAGTTTTCTTTGTTTAGTTGGATTACTTTAATCTCTCTGTATTGTTGAAACGGAGATGAAATAACCATTTATTAAAAATGTTACAAAAAACCACATGCTTTCAAAGGGTGTCCTAATTTTTTCACATGACTGTATATATATATATATATATATATATATATATATATATATATATATATATAGTTTACAATATGTAATATACTTTTCTACCCCAACAAAGTGCAGATAGTAGAAACATATCATTCTTTTTATTTCAGACTTGTGGTGGAAATAGGTAGCAGATATTTTAAAGGTCCCGAAAATGGTTCACCCATAATGCCATGACATGCAGCAACTGGAGTAACATCTCTATACAAAAGTGTTATATTTAAAGAGGCGCCAAATTTATCATACAATGATTTTGGTTAAAATTATGGCAACGTAGACTCAGAACACAACTGACATTTCCTCATAAAAAAAACCCCCTTCCCGTGTACTGTATATGGCAGTGACTTAAAGCGAGTAATGTGTCCCTATGCAACTTTTTGGTCTTTTTTTTTTGTAGCATCTGCTTGGTTTGTACATTTCTTTTGTGACTCATTTAAAAAAAATGTAAGAATTAAAAAGAACCAGTCGGCAAATGCCATGTGGGTAAGGGCTCATATATTCACAAGTTTTTGCCAGGACTTGTGACTAAAAGTAGTACGCAGCCAATGTACAGTAGTTTCTTAGTTTCAAAGTACTTCTGTGAGGAAAGAAAAATATCAAGTACTGTTCTGCAAGCCTATTTCAAGTAAAGAAAAGTTAAACGTCACAAAGTCTGGACTTCATTTTGTTCCTCGCTCCAACTCAATCTCTGCAACGGAGACTGACCCCCAGGAAATGACAGCCTGAAGGTAGGTGCACCGTGACACAAACAATAGGCCACAGTATACCACTCACATCCTACACACCGGGACTACTCCCTGGAAGGCAGAGCACTGCACTGCACATGTTGCTGTTAAACAGCCTCTGGGGTATTAGTACAGCCATTTTATAACAACCGTACATCTTTTTTTCTCTCAGTGGAACTGTGTGGTGGCTTTTTTTTTGTTTTGTTTTTAGGTATAATTTTCCATTATCATTGGTTCTTTTTATGGTATTGGGAGCAGGATAAAGAGAAACCAGTAACTCTGTCATTGCTTTTTGGGTTTTGTTATTGCAGCATAAACCATGTGATTTTCTGAGAGTCATGTTTTGTTTTGTTTTTATTTTTCTGGGAGTAGTCTTCTGTGAGGGATTATTTTTGCAGGATGAGTTAAGGTTTTTATTGGGGTACATCCAACTTTTGATCTGTTGATATAATATTTTTTGGGAGGCAAAGTGACAAAAAAATTGCTGAAAAAATAATTTCCAGGGCATCTCCTATCAGAGGTCTGGTAAGCACGACTCAAGTGCCCACCTGATAATGTTAAAGCGCTAGTGGGAAACACATACATGTACGGCATCGGTTCAGACGGGATTAAAAGAAAGCGACTCTTGACAGCTTATCTGGGGGCATTGGAGAGGTATTGGGTAGCCCAGTTACATAGCCCGGTTTGATTATGTGATCCGCTATAAGCCAGGAAAAAACAATGGGAATGACGATAGTCTCTCGCGAAGACTGCTAAATCACTTGAGCCTCGAAGTGGATGAACGACTGAAAGCAGTTGTAATACCCCCTAATGTGAACTTAACAAAGAGCAGGGAAGTGTAAAGTCATGGTTATTAACACTTTGGCCTTGAAGTTACTCACTAAGAAAGAGTGTGTATGTGTGTGTGTGTGTGTGTGTGTGTGTGCGGGGTGGGGGGGGCAGGTCAACAACCCAGTTGTGACTTGCATACAAGAGGGATTCAGACAGAAATATAAATTGAAGTATGAAGAACGGGCAAGTCTGACTCCCTGGTGATGTGATCTCCTGCAACAGTGGGAAAACTTGAAGTTTGAGAACAAGTGGTCTATCGGTGAATCTGGATTCCCAAAAAACATTGCAAATTCTGGCAAGTGGAAATGCTTTAAGATTCAGTGGCAGACATCTGCCAGGTGATCCATCATAGTTCAGGCCAATGCTGTGCTGAAAAGACTTCCCAATTACTGAATTACTTCTATGCACTGGGTGTACCACAAACTGCAGAGACAGTGTGCAAGGCTTGTCCACCCTGAACTGTGCACAAAGCTGCGGAACAACATACCCCAACCTTGACTATTGTGACAAATGAACCATTTGAACTTATTAAGGCCACAAGCCATGACTTCTGGGCACAAATATGCATTCATATGCGTTAACCACTTCCGCAAGTTTGCAGTGATCGTGCTAACATATTACCAGACAGCAACCACTACTGTAGAAGCATTCTGAAAGCATGTCATTTGCAAATTTTGAAGCTGAAGTTGTTCAAGAACTAGATATACTGTAGCTTTCTGTGTCCCTTGCCTATGCTGGGCACAACCTGTCCTAATGTGCTTCCTTACCAATTAGGGATCACTAAGAGATTACAGCAAAGAAATATAAAAAATATAAAAGTCACTAGTATATGTAGCTGTACGAAAAATTGATGATGCAGGTTTTCAATGCGGTGTGGGAATCTTCACGCAACCAGGTAAAACTTTGTATCTGGAAAACCGCTCTGCTGTTCAGTGTTCACACCTCCATCCTCTTTAAATGCAGGTTAGTCTATAGAATCAGTAGGCACCTTCCTGGCTATCCACCGGAGGATCCCTCCTTTCTCCCAGACTCCTACAGGCAATTAGGGTTGCAACAATAGTGAAGCACTGACGGCTGCTCTTCTTTTTAAAAAATGTATTATACTTACAAAGTATTTTCTTGTATAAAAGCAATACAAAATTCACATCATCGTTTCCGACGTTAGGCTTCGTCAGGAGCAAATCTCTTCAGTGGCAAAACCAACTTAAATACCTATTTCCTAACCCCCTCCCACCTTTACAGTTTCCGGGCACACCTCCTATTAATTACATAATACAAACAAAGGTGATACCTATTACATCAAAAACCGAAAACCATCATTCTATACATATTAATAAATACATAATTTATATCTAAATCACTGTCATTCTTTTAAATACCTATCAAACCCTTTAAAATCACATTCTTGTATGTCCTCAGCCAGCCCCTAATTCAAATAGCACCTAACCATCAACACTAGCAGCTTTCCATTCATAAATAAGTCACATGTCTTTACTCGATCACGTGACTAGTCACCTGACCAGTCACATATATTACACTCGATTGCATGATTGGTCATCTATTTCTCACACTGATACCTTCATCCCATCCCTTAAAGGTCCTATCCACATCAAGGTAGTATTCTACTTAGACTACACCAAGCACGGTTTTATGCCACAATCTATATTAAGACCATCAGGCTGCAATGTTCCCAACATGTACATCCATTCAGCTTCTCTTTTATTAATTTTCGCAAAATAGTCACCACCTCGCCAGTGTGGAACAACTCGTTCCACTCCCATAAACACCAAACCTTTAGGTTCCATTTGATGGTGTTTCTTAAAGTGAAGGGAGATACTGTGGGTCTCTAATCCTTTTTTGATGTTACGGATATGTTCTTGGATATGGACTTTCAATTTCCTAATCGTCCTACCGACGTAAATGGCCCCCACAGTGTCACACGTAATATTACCCTTTGAATGAACATGCTTTTCTTTTGGAATGTATCAATTCCACATTCGTCATTCTATTCTTTTTCCGCGATTTCTACATGGGGGACAAAAACCACACCAGGTAAATTTGTTTACCTTTTCTTTTTTCATCTCCCCTTGTTCTGCACAATGAACTAGATATTGGCGCAAATTCTGAGCCTTCTTAAAAATCACTCTGTGACATTCAGACAGCACATCTCCTAAAACACGGTCGTTTCTAAGAATGCTCCAATATTTCTTTACCGCATTCTTTATTTTTCTAGCATTCAAATTAAACTGTGTAATAAAATTAAATTTAAAATCTTCACTGTTTCTCTCTCCCATTCTTTTCGTTTTTCCGTGGTCTCCTTCACATCTAAATTATCTTCTCTATAACCCTTCTCAATGAATCTCCTCTTTATCACCTCACTTTGCTCCCTGAAAATTTCTTTATCTGTACAGTTTCTATGTATCCTTTTAAACTGTCCGTTGGGAATATTATTAAGCCAGGGATTATAGTGACAGCTAGTTATATTGATGTATGCATTCACATCAGTCGGTTTAAAAAACGTTTTTGTTTTCCACCTCCCCTCCTCCACATAGATAGTGAGGTCCAAGAAGTCTATCATCGTAGCACTAATATTACTCGTAAAGTGCAAATTCCAACTATTTCTATTGAGGCCACTGATAAAATCTTCCAAGCCCTGCCTGTCCCCCCTCCATATAAGCAAGCAGTTGTCAATATACCTCCGCTACAATATAAGTTCCCCTACCTCAGACTTTTTATTCAAAACCGGATTGATGCTAACTCCTTCCCACAGCCCCCATGAAGAGGTTAGCAAAACTGGGGGAGAATTTCACCCCCATTGCTGCCCTGGTTTCTTGGAGGTAGAAAACATCATCAAAAACAAAATAATTGTGGCCTAGGCAAAAATCAATACACCGCACTAGAAATTCTCTTTGAGTGGAATTCAATTTGAGTGGATTCTTTAAGCGCTTTCTCCACACTACTCAATCCCCGATCTTTTGGTATAACAGTATATAATGATGTCACATCAACCATGGCTAACAGAAAATCCTCCCCTATTTGGCCCATTTCCTTCACCAACTTTATAACACTTCCAGAGTCTTTCAAATAGGAAGGAATCTGGACAACTAACGGTTGCAAAAAGGAATTCACATACTCCGACAGTTGACTAGTCAGAGAATTGATTCCAGAGACTATCGGTCTGCCGGGCGGTTTGGCAAGACTCTTGTGAATTTTTGGAAGGTATTATATCACTGGAGTTACTGGAAATTTAATCTGCAAGTACTCAAATTCTTTTTTTATTAAGGATACTCATCCTCTAGCCTTCCTGGAGAAGCTCTAGTAATTTTCTTTTATATTCTACTACTAGGTTATCTTTTAATTTACGATAGGTGTTTGCATGTTTGCATCTGAAAGAAGTCTCCCCATCTCTTTTTTATAATCTTCTGCATCAATAATAACCCCCCCCCCCTTTTTCGGCCAGTTTTACAATTATAATCCTAATTGCTTCCTAACCTTTTAACGCTAATCTTTCTTCTTTCGTCATATTACAATACCTCGGTTTTGTATCCAATTTTTCTAGTTCACGAAGGAGGCCCCTTTTAAAACTTTCCACAAAATCATTATTCTTATTTACTGGAAAAAAGTGTGATTTATCGATCTCTCAATTGAGTATGAATAATGTCATTTGTTACTTCTACATTTCTTAACGGCGCCTGATTGGTCAAAAAATATTTTTAAATATTTAACCTTCTAATATATTTATGAACATCTAGAAAAGTCCCAAATTTATTCTGCGATTTCGTTGGCGCAAATTTTAAACCCCTTTCTAAAACTTTTTTTTCCACTTCAGATAACACATGTTTATTGAGATTAAATATTCCCTTCACTTCTTTCTTGCTTTTCTTCCGATTTTGGCAGATGTTTATTTCAACTCTCCATAGGTGAATCTGGACAACCATTCCAGGGTAATGGAGGTATTTTGATAGTGGGACACATTTTTCATTATTCCTATATGGTCACACAGTGGGGGTAGAACATCACACATGGTGGTTTTTCACATGCCACTTTTTTTGTTGAGCACATTTGTCTAGTGCCACCACACTTGCCTAATATTTTTTAGAGATTTTTAGGTTATGTTGTTCTTCCCCTGTTTTTATTGACACATTAATAAAAGTTACATTTTAGCGCATCCCACAATATCCGTGATTGTACTTTATTAGGGACGCTTTACCTCAATATCTATTATTTCCGTGAATCCTATATTTTCATATATTTCTGAGGAATGGCAGGATTTCTTGCTGGAGGGATAAATAGAAAATCATAGGATAGTGAGGCTAGGTTGGTGTTTTCAGAAGGCACTCTCCCAGTGACTCAAATTCCAACTATTTCTATTGAGGCCACTGATAAAATCTTCCAAGCCCTGCCTGTCCCCCCTCCACATAAGCAAGCAGTTGTCAATATACCTCCGCTACAATATAAGTTCCCCTACCTCAGACTTTTTATTCAAAACCGGATTGATGCTAACTCCTTCCCACGGCCCCCATGAAGAGGTTAGCGAAACTGGGGGCGAATTTCGCCCCCATCGCCATCCTGGTTTCTTGGAGGTAGAAAACATCATCAAAAACAAAATAATTGTGGCCTAGGCAAAAATCAATACACCGCACTAGAAATTCTCTTTGAGTGGAAATTTAATTTGAGTGGATTCTTTAAGCGCTTTCTCCACACTACTCAATCCCCAATCTTTTGGTATAACAGTATATAATGATGTCACATCAACCGTGGCTAACAGAAAATCCTCCCCTATTTGGCCCATTTCCTTCACCAACTTTATAACACTTCCAGAGTCCTTCAAATAGGAAGGAATCTGGACAACTAACGGTTGCAAAAAGGAATCCACATACTCCGACAGCTGACTAGTCAGAGAATTGATTCCAGAGACTATCGGTCTACCGGGCGGTTTGGCAAGACTCTTGTGAATTCTTGGAAGGTATTATATCACTGGCGTTACTGGAAATTTAATCTGCAAGTACTCAAATTCTTTTTTATTAAGGATACTCTTCCTTTGGCCTTCCTGGAGAAGCTCTATTAATTTTCTTTTATATTCTACTACCAGGTTAGGTCTTAATTTATGATAGGTGTTTGCATCTGAAAGAAGTCTTCCCACCTCTTTTTTATAATCTTCTGCATCAATAATTACAACCCCCCCCCCTTTATCGGCTTGCTTCATAATTATATTCCTATTTGCTTCCAAACCTTTTAACGCTAATCTTTCTTCTTTCATCATATTACAATACCTCGGTTTTGTATCCAATTTTTCTAGTTCACGAAGGAGGCCCCTTTTAAAACTTTCCACAAAATCATTATTCTTATTTACTGGAAAAAAGTGTGATTTATCGATCTCTCAATTGAGTATGAATAATGTCATTCGTTACTTCTACATTTCTTTAACCTTCTAATATATTTATGAACATCTAGAAAAGTCCCAAATTTATTCTGCGATTTCGTTGGCGCAAATTTTAAACCCCTTTCTAAAACTTTTTTTTCCACTTCAGATAACACATGTTTATTGAGATTAAATATTCCCTTCACTTCTTTCTTGCTTTTCTTCCGATTTGGGCTGATGTTTATTTCAACTCTCCATAGGTGAACCTGGACAACCATTCCAGGGTAATGGAGGTATTTTGATAGTGGGACACATTTTTCATTATCCCTATATGGTCACACAGTGGGGGTGGGACATCACACACATGGTGGTTTTTCGCATGCCACTTTTTTTGTTGAGCACATTTGTCTAGTGCCACCACACTTGCCTAATATTTTTTAGAGATTTTTAGGTTATGTTGTTCTTCCCCTGTTTTTATTGACACATCAATAAAAGTTATATTTTAGCGCATCCCACAATATCCGTGATTGCACTTTATTAGGGACGCTTTACCTCAATATCTATTATTTCCGTGAATCCTATATTTTCATATATTTCTGAGGAATGGCAGGATTTCTTGCTGGAGGGATAAATAGAGAATCATGGGATAGTGAGGCTAGGTTGGTGTTTTCAGAAGGCACTCTCCCAGTGACTGAATACACAGTAACAATCAATGGCACCTTCAAAAATTTAACATGCGCTTAGGAGAATATTAGAGGCTGGTGGGAGATCCAGACCCTCGAAACATATCTGAAAAATAAGATTGTTCCGAGAGGTCTTCGTATCCCTTTGTTTCCAGGTACTTGTCTGAGATCCCCTGAGTTCATTAAAAAGTGGGAGGCATATATTCTATAGAGTCCTCTCTCCATCTTATGGGCTTGCTCATAGAGGAAGAGAGGTCCCTATTTGAAAAGAGTACTGCTGCCTTGCAGGAACTGATTGAATCAGCAAAAAATATTTTCATCTCATGTTGAATTCCTACGCAAAGAACATAAACTAGAACAGGCCATACAGAGGTATACGGCCCGATGAAAAGAGAAAAAACACAGGCAATACATGAGAGATACGACCGATTTTAGGGAAGGTCACCTTTTTGATAATAAGGCAAAATCAGTGAAGGGTCTTGAGGCGGAAACTGAGCCTTTCTCAACGGAAGGAGAGACAGATATAGAAGGCTCACAAGGATCCATTTAATATACACAGCTGTCAAGAAACCCTAGGGGATACACCAGGGGCAAACCCAGCAGAGGTAGAGGCAGGGGGGCACAGTCCAGAGCCAATTTTTTAGGCCAGGGACCTCCGTTGTCCTCATACCTACTGCAAGAGAGGAAGGAACAATAAACATGTGTCCTTCCAGGCCCCCTTCCACAACTTCTCCCTCAGATGAGTTGCAGGTTATCAATCTGTCACATAGAATGCTCATGGATGGGAAGGTGAGCCTCCTTAAAAAAGGCCTGTCATTTGTCCCCACTCATTCCTTTTACCTATTTATATGGGTCAAGGATTTGAATCTATTTGTTAGGGGCCTTAAATGGAAAAAACATTTCACCCACCATGACAGGCGTCAGTGCAAAGAACTAGGCATTGACGCGGCTGATCTGGCAGATGTGCCTAACCTTGCGTATCTACTTAGTGAAAGTGAGAGGGTCACCGGTGAGGCAACATTCCCGGTTGAACCCCCCATCAATGATGTCTCACCTTTGGACATGTTACTTAAGGTGGCCATTGATGAATTGACACAGGTAGAGGTCCCCTAAATCTCAATAAGTAGGAACTTGAAGGCCTCCTCTTCCTAGAAAATGACAATTGTCATAAAATCGGCGGATAAAGGGGGCAACATTGTGGTGCTAGATCAAGAGCACTATATCAGTATGTGTATGGACAGCCTAAAAAACAGGGAATGTTATGAGATCTTGTCTAGAAACCTAATGGAGGAATATTCAAAACAACTTAATGTGGCTCTTAATTCAGCATATGCTTTGCATCTTATAAGCAGGTCTGAATTGGATGTTTTATTACCTAAATAGCCCCAAACTGCCGGCTTTTATAGTTTGCCAATCCGCTCAAGGGTAGGCCAATTGTTTCTGGCACAAATAGCTTCACCCACCAGGTTAGCAACTATGTGGAAACTATCCTGCGACCATTTGTTCTGTCATTACCCTCCTATGTGAGGGACTCCATGGAGATCGTACGTAAAATGGATGGCCTAAGCGTCGAGGATAATATCCCCCTTGCGAGTCTCGACGTAGAGGCCCTCTATAGCTCCATCTCTCATGAGGAAGGGTGTAGGGCTTTCAGTATTTCCTAAATGAGCGTGGAAGGGAATTTGCATCACATAACCAATTTGTCATTGATCTGCTGGAATTTATCCTACATCATAATGTGTTCTTATTCACACACCGCTTCTACCACCAGCTCAGGGGTGTGACCATGGGCAGTCCCTGTGCCCCGTCTTATGCCAACTTATACCGGGGTTGGTGGGAGAGGGAGGTAGTCTTTGGCAAAGAGATGGTGGGCTAGGAAGGACACATCACGATGTGGGTCAGATACATCGATGATGTATTGATCTTCTGGAACGGGACCGTTCAGAAGTTCAATGATTTTGTGAAGGCCCTAAATGTAAACAAGTGTGGTCTGTTTTTCACCTCAGAGATCAATTTAACACAAATAACATTCCTTGACCTTACTATCTCAAAAACGGAGGATGGTAAAATCCATACCAGCTTATTTCGGAAAAGAAAGGCAATGAACACTTTATTACACTGGGATAGTTGCCATCCATATCCTTTGAAGAAAGAAATACCGAAAGGACAATTCCTCCGTATGTGTCGCAACTGCTCCTCCCTCTCAGATTTACAGACCAAGGCTGATGATCTTACCAACAGGTTTAGCAATCGTGGATACCCCCGTGGCATACTCACCTCTGCCTATCAGCATGCGGTATACTGCACCCGTGAGGCTCTATTAAATCCTCGGGATCGAGGTGAAAGCCAGGGGCAGGTCCGTCTTATTGCCACCTTTGATGGGGCTAGTGGTGCCATACGTGACATCATCACTAAGCATTGGGGGATTCTGCAGATGGACCCTGATGTTAGTCACTTGATGGGCCCCACACCCGCGATCTCATTTCGGAGGGTCGGAATCTCAAGGATCGCTTCTGCCACAGCTTTTTTTAGTCTCCAGTCACTTCGAAGTGGATGGGAGACCCCCCCTAGAGGGATATTTTGCTGTGGCGGTTGCATAGCCTGTGATTCCATTAAAAAGGGTCCTGAGATTAGCAGTACGGTTACTTTGAAATCATATATCATCCGGTCATTCATTAACTGCAGATCTTCTGGCCTTTTTCTATTTGGCCACATGTGTTTGTGGGCTCGAATACGTGGGGAAGACGATTCGGGAGTTTCGCCATCGTATAGGGGAAAGAACGCGGACACTCCTGTGTCACGTCATGTCAACACCAATCATTCAGGTGATGTTAGGTCTATCTGTTTTCAGGGGATAGAGGTTGTCAGACCCTCTCCCAGAGGGGGAAACCTGGATCAGAGGGTCCTTCAGAAAGAGGCCCAATGGACCTTTAAATTGGGGACCCTTCGCTCTAACGGGCTGAATGACCATATATCATTCCTCAGCTTCATTGAATAGACTGCTGTGCAAATGGGAGACAGTCACGTGATCATTGAGTGTTGACTTGCTGTATGCATCCCCCGTCTAAACATGATGTGCCACCTGGTATGTATGGGCTGGTGGGTGTTCCTCCTTAAGTATTATAAGGACCTCTCCTTTTGTAGCGAACTAGGTATATAAGGTCATATGTCTGCGCCTGTACCTGGATAAACAAGCCTGTATACACACTTGGCACCTTATAAACTGCATACACATCTTGCACTTTATGAATGTGTTCCTCCCTTTCTCTCTCTCCCCGCGGTTGTCAATGGTAACCGATAGCGATTGATGACATTTTTTTTTTTTTTTGGTGTGCGTGCTTATTTCATGCACAATTACATCCATATAAGATATTGCTGCTGTATTCCGTTGATTCTTTGCATATACATCCCTTCTTTATATTCCATCCAGCATGACAGGCTCTTTAAAGCCTGTGTTTTGTCAAGTAATCCCTTTTACATATACACCATACTTTGATGCAGGCATCGCTTACTCTGTCCCAGCCAGTGCGATGTGGGAGGTTCACAGGCGTCCCGCCCCTTCAACTCGTGATTGGTTGGAACGCTACTCCTGCATCATCAATGGGGGAGGGCCCTCCTCCTTAAATCAGAACACTTTCGGCCGCCGCCTCATGGCCATACCAGTGCCGGATATGCTGTCATGCTGTTGCTCTGAATGAGATAGCTCAGCTTAGATCCATATAGGCAGGTTATTTAGCTCCTGATGATTCTTATATAGAAGTAATCTCACAGAGCAATGTTAGGGTGAACGTTGCTGGATACCCACAGCTGTGGTGCCAAACCACTCACTATACAGTTTAGTGGGATCCACACGTGTTACTGTGTATCAGGTGTCGCAACACTGAGGCACCCTGATCTACACCATTCACCCTAACCTGGTAGTAGAATATAAAAGAAGATTAATAGAGCTTCTCCAGGAAGGCCAGAGGAAGAGTATCCTTAATAAAAAAGAATTTGAGTACTTGCAGATTAAATTTCCACTAACTCCAGTGATATAATACCTTCCAAAAATTCACAAGAGTCTTACCAATCCGCCCGGCAGACCGATAGTCTCTGGAATCAATTCTCTGACTAGTCGGCTGCCGGAGTATGTGGATTCCTTTTTGCAACCGTTAGTTGTCCAGATTCCTTCCTATTTGAATGGGCCAAATAGGGGAGGATTTTCTGTTAGCCATGGTTGATGTGACATCGTTATATACTGTTATACCAAAAGATCGGGGATTGAGTAGTGTGGAGAAAGCGCTTAAAGAATTGTCAAGTGTGAATTTCACTCAAAGAGAGTTTCTAGTGTGGTGTATTGATTTTTGCCTAAGCCACAATTATTTTGTTTTTGATGATGTTTTCTACCTCCAAGAAACCAGGACGGCGATGGGGGTGAAATTCGCCCCCAGTTTCGCTAACCTCTTCATGGGGGCCGTGGGAAGGAGTTAGCATCAATCCGGTTTTGAATAAAAAGTCTGAGGTAGGGGAACTTATATTGTGGCGGAGGTATATTGACGACTGCTTGCTTAAGTGGACGGGGGACAGGCAGAGCTTGGAAGATTTTATCAGTGGCCTCAATAGACATATAATGTACCCAGAAATTTCAGTTGGCCAAGAGTATCCAAGGGTGTCCTTTTGCAACATATTTTTTGTGGGGGTGTTCCTTTTTACAAGTGAATGGAAAAAGCACAACTCCACCTTTTAAATACAGGAATAAAATCACTGCTGTGCCATATACGTTTTTTTCCAGCTCACTGGCAAATGTATTTTATACAGTATTACAAGTGTACTGTTGAAAATGTTCGGGGCATAGGTTTGGTGTCACTCAAAGTGACTTGATGCGAACAGGGTCCAAGTAATCAATGTTTTCAATATGTAAAATACTTTTCTACCCCAACAAAGTTCAGATGGTAGAAACATATTATTCTCTTTACGTCAGACTTGTGGTGGAAATAGGTAGCAGATGTTTTAAAAGTCACGAAAATGGTTCACCCATAATGCCATGACATGCAGCAACTGTGGTAACATCTGTAGACAAAAGTGTTATATTTAAAGAGGTGTCAACTTTATCAAACGATGTTCAACATCCAATAATTTTGGTTAAAATGATGGCAACATAGACTCAGAACACAGCTGACATTTCCTCCCAAAAAAATGTGTATATGACAGTGACTTAAAGGGAGTAATGTGTCAATATGCAACTTTTTTTCGTAACATCTGCTTGTTTTGTACCTTTCTTTTGTGAATCATGAGAAACATAAGAATTAAAAAGAACCAGTCGGCAAATGCCACGTGGGTAAGGGCTCAAATATTCACAAGTTTTTGCCAGGACTTATGATTCAAAGTGGTAAGCAGCCAATGTACAGTAGAGATGCCGCAAACTTAAAATTTTCCATTCGCGAACAGCGAATGCGAACTTCCGCAAATGTTCGCGAACGGGCGAACCGCCATAGACTTCAATAGGCAGGCAAATTTTAAAACCCACAGGGACTCTTTCTGGCCACAATAGTGATGGAAAAGTTGTTTCAAGGGGACTAACACCTGGACTGTGGCATGCCGGAGGGGGATCCATGGCAAAACTCCCATGGAAAATTACGTAGTTGACGCAGAGTCGGGTTTTAATCCATAAAGGGCATTAATCACCTAACATTCCTAAATTGCTTGGAATAATGTGCTTTAAAACATCCAGTGTGTGTATACGATCAGGTATGATGTTGTATTGATCAGATAGTGTAAGGGTTACGCCCGCTTCACAGTGACAGACCAAACTCTGAAAGACTAAACTCCCCGTTTAACGCACCGCAAAGAACCGCAAACAGTCCATTTGCACAACCGCAAACTCCCCATTTGCACAAGGTTGGATACCAAGCTAGCCATGTCCCGTTCCTTGTCCTCACTGACATCATTGAAGGTCTCTTCCTACACCCAGCTACGTACAACACCAAGGGTCCCCGAAAGGTGACAACAAGCCCCCTGGACGTCTGCTGTGGTTGGTCTTCCACCTCCTCAAAGCCACCTTCCTCCTCTGACTCCTCTTCTTCAGACTCCTCTCTCTGCGTTGCCGCAGGTCCAGCAATCGATGACGACATGGCTGCTTCTGGTGGTGATGGTGAAAACAACTCTTCCTCTTCATGTTCATCTACGGCCTGATCCAGCACGCTCCAGAAAAAACGTATATGGGATGAGGTCGATGATGTTGCCTTGGGTTTGACTGACCAGGTTTGTCATCTGTGTAAAAGGATGCATGAACCTACAGCCATTGTGCATGAGCGTTCAGTAACGCGGCCAAAAAATACCCAGCTCCGCAGAGGCTGTCCTCTTTTTTTAAATTAAAAAAAATCTGTTCTTACCAGTTTAATCTCTGTTTTGTCCCCTATCAGGGGCCGGTGTATGAAATAGATTTTAGGAACTGGGAGATGTAAAAAGATGGTTTGTCGGTCCTCTGCCTTCCAATTTGGGGCACTGCGCATATGCCGTGTAATGTACTGTGCCACCAGATATGAGTGGTGTGTTAAGAAGTACTATTCTTATCAGTTTAATCCCTGTTACGTCCTCTATCAGGGGACGTGTATTGAATAGATTTTAGACAACCGCAAACAGTTGTCAATACTTGTCACACTCATGACATAAATTTTATTCCTCTATGCGTCAGTCTTGGTGTAGTGATGACTGTGCTTGTGCGCACGTTTGGAAAATTGCAGGCGATGGCGGTTTTTCAAAGCCTATGGTCGTGCTGAGGTAGTTTAGTGACAGTTAACTGACCCAGAAAACAATGATTCTGCAGTGTGGGCCTATTTTTGGCCTACTATGCTTTAATAATCACCTCAGATGATCACAAAGAAAATTAATGTTTTTTCTATGAAAAATTATCAAGCTGATCGCTTTTGGTCTGTTTACAATGAAGCAACGAACTTATCATCTGGGGTGTGCCAACATTGCCAACACACTCATAGAGGTGAGCGCTTCATTGTGATACGCAAGGTAACAATCTTGTTGGAATTGACACATGTATGTGCCTTTTTTTTGTTTTGTTATTGCAGCCACAGTACAGCACCAGAGGCCAGAAAAATTAGGCATTTACACATACCTGAAAAATTAAGTATTGTTGCAGCCGCTGCTGTAGCTGTTTTACAGGCAGAAAGTGTACTAAAACATTGCGGCTTGAACCCTAGTCGGTGGCGGAGAAGTCACTGAAGTCATCAGGCATGCAGAGATGAAATACAGCAGCGTGGGGACCATTTTTTGCCCAAGTCATCTCATCAGGCCTTTTTTAGTCAAATGTATCCCCCACTGTTAGTCCCTACCGTATCCACGCCTCATTCATGTTAACCACTTAAGGACCACAGGTTTATACCCCCCTAGTGACCATGCTCTTTTTTACAAATCGGCACTTCACAATTTTAACGGTTTATTGCTCGGTCATGCAACTTGGCACCCAAATGAATTTTACCTCCATTTCTTCTCACAAATACAGATTTCTTTTGGTGGTATTTGATAGCTGCTGAGAGTTTTCTTTTTTCTGATATTAATCAAAAAAGACTGCAATTTTCTCAAAAAAAGTGTATTTTTAACTTTTTCTGGTAAAATTGTTCAAATATAATTACATTTCTATACAAGTTTGTGTCAGAATTTATTGTGCTACATGTCTTTGATAAAAAAAAAAATCCATATATTTATTGGTTTTCGCAAGAGTTTTAGCTTTTACAAACTGTGGTGCAATTAAGTGAATTTCCGCATTTTGAAGCAGCTCTGACTTTCTGAGCGCCTGTCATGTTTCTTGAGGTGCTAGAATGCCAGGATAGTATGAATACCCCACAAATGATCCCATTTTGGAAAGAAGACACCCCAAAGTATTCGCTGAGGGGCATGGTGAGTTCATGTATCATTTCATTTTTTTTCACAAGTTAGCGGAAAATGACACTTTCTTAGGAAAAAAAATTATAATAAAGTTTCCATTTCTGCTAACTTCTGGCAAATAAAAAAAAAAATCTCCCATGGACTCACTATGCCCCTCAGTGAATACCTTGGGGTGTCTACTTTCCGAAATGGGGTCATTTGTGGGATGTGTTTACTGTTCTGGCATATTGGGCGGGGCTAAATTGTAAGCAACCCTGTACAGCCTAAAGGTACTCGTTGGACTTTCCGCCCCTTTACGCACCTAGGCTGCAAAAAAGTGTCACACATGTGGTATCACCGTACTCAGAAGAAGTAGGGCAATGTGTTTTGGGGTGTATTTTTACATATACCCATGCTGGGTGAGAGAAATATCTCTGTAAATTGACAAATTTGTATAAAACAATGTAAAAGTTGTCATTTACAGAGATATTCTCACACACAATATGGTATATGTAAAATACACCACAAGCTACATTGCTTAGATTCTATGAGTGCGGGATAGCATGTGTGTTACTTTTTGCAGCCTAGATACATAAGGGGCCCAAATTCCAATGAATATCTTTAGGATTTCACAGGGCATCTTTACGCATTTGGATTCCAAACTACTTCTCACGCTTTAGGGCCCCTAAAATGCCAGGGCAGTATAAATACCCAACAAGTGACCCCATTTTAAAAAGAAGACATCCAAAGGTATTTCGTGAGGGCTATGGTGAGTTAATGTAAGATTTAAATTTTTTTGTCACAAGTTAGTGGAAAATGAGACTTTGCAAGAAAAAACAAAAAAAATCAATTTCCCCTAACTTGTGCAAAAAAAATAAAAATCTTCTATGAACTCGCCATGCCCCTCACGGAATACCTTGGGGTGTCTTCTTTCCAAAATGGTGTCATTAGTGGGGTATTTATACAGCCCTGCCATTTTAGGGGCCCTAAAGCGTGAGAAGTAGTTAGGTCAAATGCGTAAAAATGCCCTGTGAAATCCTAAAGGTACTCATTGGAATTTTGGCCCTTTTGCGCATCTTGGCTGCAAAAAAGTGTCACTCATGTGGTGTCACCGTACTCAGAAGAAGTAGAGCAATGTGTTTTCGGGTGTATTTTTATATATACCCATACTGTGTGAGAAGTATCTCTGTAAATGACAACTTTTTCAATTTTTTTGTACAAAGTTGTCAATTTACAGAGATATTTCTCTCACCTAGCATGGGTATATGTAAAAATACACCCCAAAACACATTGCCCTACTTCTCCTGAGTACGGCAATACTACATTATTGACACTTTTTTGCAGCCAAGATGCGCAAAGGGGTCCAAATTCCAATGAGTACTTTTAGGATTTCACAGGTCATTTTTACGCATTTGGATTCCAAACTACTTCTCACGCTTTAGGGCCCCTAAAATGGCAGGGCAGTATGAATACCCCACAAGTAACCCAATTTTGGAAAGAAGCCACCCCAAGGTATTCCTTGAGGGGCATGACGAGTTCATAGAAGATTTTTTTTTTGGCACAAGTTAGCGGAAATAGATTTGTTTTTGCTTTTTTGGGGGGTTTTCTTACAAAGACTCATATTCCCATAACTTGTGACAAAAAATAAAATCTTATATGAACTCACCATACTACTCACAGAATACCTTGTAGTGTCTTCTTTCTAAAATGGGGTCACTTGTGGGGTATTTATACTGCCCTGGCATTTTAGGAGCCCTAAAGCGTGAGGAGTAGTTTGGAATCCAAATGCGTAAAAATGCCCTGTGAAATCCTAAAGGTATTGGAATTAGGGCCCCTTTGCACACCTAGGCTGCAAAAAAGTGTCACATATTTGATATCCCCGTTCTCAGGAGAAGTAGGGAAATGTGTTTTGGCGTGTATTTTTACATTTACCCATGCTGGGTGAGAGAAATATCTCTGTAAATTGACAACTTTGTATAAAAAAATGGAAAAAGTTGTCATTTACAGATAGAGATATTTCTCACACAAAGGATGGGTATGTGTGAAAAGACACCCCAAAACACATTGCCCTACTTCTCCTGAGTACGGTGATACCACATGTGTGGTACTTTTTTGCAGCCTATGTGCGCAAAGGGGCCCAAATTCCAATGAGTACCTTTTAGGAGGGCATTTTTAGGCATTTGGATTCCAAACTTCTTCTCATGCTTTAGGGCCCCTAAAATGGCAGGGCAGTATAGATACCCCACATGTGACTCCATTTTGAAAAGAAGACGCCCCAATGTATTCCGTGAGCAGCATGGCGAGTTCATAGAAGATTTTTTTTTTTTGGCACAAGTTGATTTTTCTTTTTTTCTCACAAAGTCTCCCTTTCCGCTAACTTGTGACAAAAACTTCAATCTTTCATGGACTCAATATGACCCTCAGCAAATACCTTAGGGTGTCTTCTTTCCAAAATGGGGTCATTTGTGGGGTGTTTGTACTGCCCTGGCATTTGAGGTTCTCCGCAATCATTACATGTATGGCCAGCATTTGGAGTTTCTGCTATTCTCCTTATATTGAGCATACGGGTAATGAGATTTTTTTTTCCTGTTCAGCCTCTGGGCTGAAAGGAAAAATGAACGGCACAGATTTCTTCATTCGCATTGATCAATGTGGATGAAAAAATCTCTGCCAAAAAATGTGCAAAAAAAAAAAAAAGAGGGGAAAGGCATCTGCCAAGACATAGGAGCTCCGCCCAACATCTAAACCCACTTCAGCTCGTATGCCCTGGCAAACCCGATTTCTCTATTCACATCAATCGATGTGGATGAATAAATCATTGCCAGAATATAATATATATTTTTTTATACAAAGTGCTTGCCAAAGCATATAAATACCGCCCCTCATAAGCCTCGGCAAACCTATCTTTTTTACTGCAGAGGAGAAATCTCGTCTTGCAGCGCCGCATACACCGACTTTGTGTAATCTGACAGCAGCGTAATGCTTCTGTCAGAATGCACATCAGTGCTGCAGCTGGTTGATCGCTTGGTCCACCTAGCAGGTAAGAAAAAAAAAAAAAGACAGGCAGCAAATCAATAAATTTATTAACATTAACTTTTATAAACTTTATTGAACATTTGAAACAGAACATTAACTTTTTTACTTACCTGTGATTTTTTTTTTACCTCTAGATTACAAACCTCTCCTTCCCCATGGGACAATGTGCAAAGCGCAAATCGCCCAGAGATGTGGGGAAGTACATTATGCACTTTGCCCAGGTGAAAGGAGAGGTTTGTAGCAGCTCTGTGTGAAAGGGCCCTAAGACCCCTGTGTGTCTGTCCTGTGTCACACGATCCCTACACTAATAGTGTACCTGTGTGTGGTGCTTACGGAAACCCTCCCCTATGCATAGGGCAGGCTGGCCAGGACAGTCAGGACAAAAAATGGTGGTGTCACGCCTTATTCCAGCCCTGCTACAGACACAACATCTTTTTCTTGGGGGACGGTGAGTTGGGGTACCAGGATAGACACTCGGGAAGTGTCTGTCATGTAGCCGGCTAACTACATCAGGGACTTGGGACACGGCCCCTCCTGGATACAGGAGTTCTGAAATGATGTCTTCCTGGAATTTAAGGAAGGATCCCGTTCTCTCAGCCTTACTGTAGAGAACAAAACTATTGTTCATAGCCAATTGAATTAAATAAACAGACACCTTCTTATACCAGCGTCTTGTGCGGCGGGACACTAAATAGGGAGCCAACATCTGATCATTGAAGTCCACCCCTCCCATGTGAAGGTTATTGTCGTGGACAGAGAGGGGTTTCTCAATGACTCCAGTTGCCCTTTCAAATTACAGTCGTATTTGCGTGAATGGTGGACAGAAGGTAAACGTCCCTTTTGTCCCTCCACTTCACTGCAAGCAGTTCTTGGTCACACAATGCAGCCCTCTCCCCTCGTGCAAGTCGGGTACTAACAAGCCGTTGAGGGAAGCCCCGGCAACTTGGTCGCGCGGTGCCACAACATAGAATTCCGACTATATGTAAGTGCCGAAAGAGGACCACGCTTGTGTAAAAATTTTCCACGTATAAGTAGTACCCCTTGTGGAGTAAGGGTGACACCAAGTCCCAGACAATCTTGCCACTGCTCCCCAGGTAGTCAGGGCATCCGACTGGCTACAGTTTTGAGTCTTTTCCCTCATAGACCCTAAAACGATATGTATAGCCTGTGGCCATTTCACAGAGCTTATACAGTTTGCCAAGGCACCCAATAAAATGTACAAGGGACTCGTCTATGCAGATGTTCTGATTGGGGGTATACACATCTGCAAACCTGGATGACAAATGGTCTATGAGGGGCCGAATTTTGTGGAGCCGGTCATAAGCAGGGTGGCCACTTGGATGACAGGTTTGATTGTCAGTGAAATGCATAAAGTGCATGATGACCTCAAAACGTGCCCTGGACATAGCAGCAGAGAACATGGGCATGTAATGTATTGGGTCTTTAGACCAATAGGACCGCAATACATTTTTTTTGTTAGACCCAGAGGATAAGGCGCAAAAATATTTTAAATTCGGAAACTGTGACTGGTTTTCACTGGAAAGGCTGGGCATAGAAGCTTTCCGGATTGGCGGTTATATACTGTGTGGTGTAGCGGTTGGTTTCTGCCACAACTAAGTCATATAGATCCGCAGTGAAGAACAGCTAAAAAAACTCAAGGGCTGATCCTAAATGAGCTGTCTCCACGCAAACTCCAGACTGGGCAGTGAAAGGGGGCAATACGGGTGCAGCGGAAGCAGGGGACTGCCAATTTGCGTTTGCCAGCACCTCCTAGACGGAAGGGCTCTACGGGCCTGTGAACGTGGTGGCTGCGACGGGGGTGCACGTGCCACCATACCAGCGTGAACTGCCCTTCTGGTGCTCGCCACTTCACCAGGGAATACGACAGTGCTGGTAGAAGGTCCAGGATGTGCTGCGCTGCTGGTGTATTCTGCACAATGAAAAAGATCAGCGCTAACACCACTCTTCTGCAAATGAGGCTCATCATGCGGGGTACACAGAACACTGACATGGGTTCGGGTACGCCCGACCATAGCAGGGACCTCAACCTCGTCATCCTCACTAGCGGTTAGAGTGCCACTGCTGTCTACAGGTTCATATTCTAAACCACTGAATTCAGTGGGTGAGGTGTCCCACACGCTTTCATCCATCACGTCCAGAATCCTGTAGGCCTCTTCAGCGGAATACCCCTTTTTTGACATTTTGGACTAACTAAATTTAGGGGGTATTCCTCTGAGACTACCCAGGAAAACGAGCACACCTGCATAGTAAAAAGGAGTGCTTGCAAAGTAAAGCTGCGATCGCTAATAAAGATCCAAAAAGCTCAAAAGTGATCTTTATAGCGCCGCAGCGATTTTACAATGTTTTTGCAGTGATCAGAAATGTTTTTTTCTGTAACTGCGGTGGGGCGGATTGAACGCAAGTGTGGGCACAAGATCAGGCCTGATCGGGAGAACACTGCATTCTGTTGTAGAGCCTAAGGTGACCCTAATGTACTGATATAGATCTGATTGCGATCAGTCTTGATTACTCACAGATACTATATAGTACTAGTGCGGATTTGCGACAGCTAACAAGTAGCTAACTAACTGGCGGTGATAAGGGACCCTTACAGGGCGGTGATCAATAACAGAGGGGTGATAGGGGGGTGATCAGGGAGTCAATATGGGGTGATCAGGGATTAATCAATGACAGGGGGGGTGTTTGAAATGTAGTGTGGTGCTTGGTGCTACTTACAGAGCTGCCTGTGTCCTCTGGTGGTCGATTCAAGCAAAAGGGACCACCAGAGGAGCAGGTAGCAGGTATATCAGACGCTGTTTACAAAACAGCATCTAATATACCTTTTTGATTGGATTTTTTAAACATCTACTGCCTGCCAGCCAACAATGAGTACTGGCAGGCTGTAGTTTAACTTCATAACAGCGCGCTGCTGTGAACGTGCACTCCCGTGTGCGCGTGTTCACAGCAAATCTCAGGTCTCACGAGATGACGCCAATAGGCGTCGCTGAGACCTGAGAGCGCTGCCGTGCTGACGCATATCGGCGGTAGTGTGACGGCAAGCGGTTAATAAAGATGAAACTTTTTTGACCTAGGCAACTTCTCTTGTCAGTGACAATACCTCCTGCTGCGCTGAAGGTCCTTTCTGACAGCACACTTGAAGCGGGGCAGGCCAGAAGTTCTATTGCAAATTGGAATAGCTCAGGCCACAGGTCAAGCCTGCACACCCAGTAGTCAAGGGGTTCATCGCTCCTCAGAGTGTTGATATCTACAGTTAAGGCGAGGTCGTCTGCTACCTGTCGGTCGAGTCGTTCTCTGAGGGTGGACCCCGAAGGGCTGTGGCGATGCGTAGGACTTAAACAGCTCTGCATGTCCTCCATCAACAACACGTCTGTAAAGCGTCCTGTCCTTGCCGGCGTGGTAGGAGGAGGATTACTTTCGTCTCTTCCCCTGTTAGATTCCCGTTGTGCTCTGACATCACCCTTATACGCTGTGTAAAGCATACTTTTTAACTTGTTTTGGAACTGCTGCATCCTTTCTGACTTCCGGTAATTCGTCAACATTTCAGCCACTTATCCCGGGGGTCTAGTAGCGTGGCCACCCAGTACAGGTCATTCTCCTTCAGCCTTTGTATACGAGGGCACCTCAACAGGCATGACAGCATGAAAGACCCCATTTGCACAAGGTTGGATGCCGAGCTACTCATCTCCTGTTCATCGTTCTCACTGATCTCATTGAAGGTCTGTTCTTCCCCCCAGCCACGTACAACACCACGGGTCCCAGATAGGTGACAACGAGCACCCTGGGATGTGGTTGTTCTTCCTCCTCCTAAAAGCCACATTCCTCCTCTGACTCCTCTTTCAACGTTGCCGCAGGTCCAGCAAGCGATGATGATGAGGCTGTTTCTGGTGGTGATGTTGACCACAACTCTTCCTCTTCCTCTTCACGCTCATCTACGGCCTGATCCAGCACTCTTCACAGGGCACGCTCTAGGAAGAAAACAAATGGGATAAGGTCTCTGATGGTGCCTTCGGTGCAACTGACTAGGTTTGTCACCTCGCCAAAAGGATGCATGAGCCTACAGGCATTGCGCATGAGCGTCCAGTAACATGGCAAAAAAATACCCAGCTCGGCAGAGGCTCTCCTAGCATTCCGGTTATTAGGAGTGTTGAATTCCAACGTGTCGGGCTGTCACAAATGAAGCGCCTCACTGGCATGTTGTTTTGCCGCTGAATATCGGAAAAGTACGCCATGGTCGTGTAGTAACGCCTGAAATGGCCACACACCTTCCTGGCCTGCTTGAGGATGTCCTGTAAGCCTGGTTACTTATACACAAACGTTGTATGATCAGATTCAACACATGTGCCATCAACTTTCCCAAATTCAATGCCGCCAACAGATTGCTTCCGTTGTCACACGCCACTTTGCCGATCTCCAGTTGGTGCAGGGTCAGCCACTGATCCACCTGTGCGTTCAGGACGGACAGGAGTGCTGGTCCGGTGTGACTCTCTGCTTTCAGGCAAGTCAACCCCAAGACGGCGTGACACTGTCATATCTGTGATGTTGAATAGCCCCTTGGGAGCCGTTGATGTGGAGCAAGACGCAGCAGCAGAAGAGGACTCAGCCGAGGAGGTTAGCGAAGAGGATGGAGTAGGAGGAGTAGAGTAGGTGGCAGCAGGGCTGCCTGCAAGTCGTGGCGGTGTCACCAACTCCGCTGCATGCTTGGCAGCCATCAGCAGGTTTACCCAATGCGCAGAGTCCGTGATATACCTGCCCTGTCCGTGCTTTGCAGACCAGGTATCAGTGGTCAGATGGACTTTTGCCCCAACAATGTGTGCCAGACATGTCATGACTTCCACTTCCACAATAGAGTACAGGTTGGGGATTGCTTTTTGTGAAAAAAAAATTCGGCCTGGTACCTTCCACTGCGGTGTCCCAATAGCTACAAATTTTTTCAAGGCCTCAGACTCCACCAGCTTGTAAGGTAAAAGCTGGCGGGCTAAGAGTTCTGACAAGTCAGCTGTCAGACACCGGGCAAGGGGGTGACTCTGTGACATTGGCTTCTTACGCTCAAACATTTCCTTGACAGACACCTGACCGTGGGTAGATGAGCAGGAACTGCTGAAGGTGAGAGGCGGAGTGGCGGGTGGTTGAGGGGCAAGGAGGACAGCAGTGGTTGACGTGGCTAAAGATGCTGGACCAGGAGGAGGGTGGTGGCTTTGAGTTTGTGTGCTGATTGTACTCAAATGTTGAACCCATAGGCGTTTGTGATGTGAGAACATGTGCCTTCGCAAAGCAGTTGTACCTAGGTGGGTGTTGGACTTCCCACTTCTCTTTTTTGGCACAGGTTGCAAATGGCATCGCTGTTATCAGAGTCAGACACACCAAAAAAAAATTGCCACACTGCTGAGCTTTGCAATGACGGCATTCTGGTGGTGGCAAAATGCGTTGATTGGCGTGCTGTCTGGCTGACCCAGGGTGCCCATACATGCTGTCTGTGCCACTAGCTCCTTGTGATGACCTCACCCTGCTTCCAACACGTCTCCTCCTCCTCTCTGTCTCCCCATCTGAACTTTCCACCTGTTCTTCTTCCCTTCGAGCAGGCACCCACGTGACATCCACGGACACATCGTCATTATCAACCGCTTCACTTGTATATGACAACTCAGCAAAGGAAGCAGCAGCGGGTATAACATCATCATTATGACACTTGTGGTAAGGTGCAGGGTGCCGTTGTGGATGGCAGGTATGTGTCACCGAGGTTCATAGCCTCGGTGAGGTAAGAGCCGTATTTTGTTGATGTCAGCAGCAGCTAGTGCTACTGACATAGTTGTAAATAGCATGGCTGCAAAGCCGATCCGGGCCGGCTCTTACCGGGAGCAGCTAAAGTGTAGGGTGGGTGGCTGCTCCCCACGATCCAGTCCTGGTTTTGGGCTGGGTATAAAACACAGCCAGCAGCTGTGTCTGGGGCTGTGATTGTCCTGGAGCTGCTGCTAGTCCTGTGGAGTTCTCTGGGCTGGAAGCAAAAACCCAGCAAGGAGACGTGCAGTCGACCTGGAAGCCTGAAGGAGGATTATCCCACGGCTGGGCCGACCGCAAGGTGCGAACGCGCACCTAACATCTCACAGGTGATTGAACCTGGTTTTGGACTCTTTGGTTTTGCCTTTTTTCTGTTTGCTGCGTGTGAATGAACACCAAGAGACTGTTTACCATTCTGTTTGTGCAAGTGTGAATAAAACACTGTTTATTGCACGTACTGGACTCCTTGTTTTGCCTCTGTACTGCACCCGCACCGTTATCTACCAGAGCAACTCCCCACATTTGGTGGAGGATGCGGGCATGCGCAGTGAGGCTAACGTGCAGCAGCGGGAGACCAACCAGCTACTGCTGCAGCACGTGATGGCATTGCAAGCTGCAGGAGCGTCCCGCCACGTCCACGATGCCCGGAAAGCTGTCCGTGCAGCGATCCCTAAGATGACCCCCTCGGATGATGTGGAGACCTATCTGGCGGTGTTCGAGAAGGTGGCCGTGAGGGAGAAATTACCCCGAGAACAGTGGGCAGAGGTCGTCGCTCCGTTCCTGGCGTCTGGACCCCAGCAAGTATTTTTTGACCTCCCATATGACCAAGCCGCTGACTACCCGACCGTGAAAGGTGAGATCCTGGCAAGACTGGGGGTGAACGTGTTAGTCCGGGCTCAGCGGGTCCACCAGTGGAACTTTAATACGGCTGAACCCGCCAGGCCGCAGTATTATGAGTTGCTGCACAGGTTGCAAAAGTGGCTGCAGCCTGAGGTTCTAAGTCCGGCTGCTATGCTGGACCGTCTGCTGGCTGACATCTTCTGGAGGGCCTTGCCGCATCCCCTGCAGCACTGGATCGGCCAGGTGTCACCCACTAATGCCTTGGACATGGTCGACCTGGTCGAGCGCTATGAGGCCACAAAACCTTGAAAGGGGGTGTTGTTGGGAGGGGCCGGGTCAAACCCCGGAGGTCTCCCATCCAGTCCCGACGACTGGTACCCGAGAAACCTGCTCGGGTGTACCCCTGTAGACCCGGCCCCGATAGTCTGCTGGCGGTGTCACGAGCCTGGCCATGTGAGGGCCGACTGTCCACAGTGGGGAGAACCCATGGAGACCAATTATGGGTACCGGGCTTCCATGTATGCCCGGAGACTGTGTGCGACCGGCACCCCGAGACAATAGACAATCGTCATCTGTGCCAGGTGCAAGTCGGTGATAATCTTGCAGTGGCGCTGCTGGACTCAGGAGCCTAGTAACCCTGGTAAGTGCTGCCCTGGTACAGCCCTCCCAGTATACGGGCCGGAAAGTTGGGGTGGTGTGCATACACGGAGACTTAAAGGACTATCCCACGGCTGTAATGTCTCTGTCCACGGCGGCCGGCACATGGACTCTGTGAAGTGGCGATCTCCGCCAAGCTACCGTATGAACTAATAATTGGGAGAGACTTCCTGGTTTTCCGTCACTATGGCCTGAGGTGAAAGTGACTAATAGCCCTGAGACAGGGGTAACTCCTAGCAGAGTGGCCTGGTTCCTGTGGGAGGCCAGAGCCCTGGGAGCCCGAGTCCGAAGGGCCTGCGGTAGGGGTGACCACCACTTCTGTGATAGAGGGGGAGACACCCCCACTGAGTGTAATGGTGGGAGACATGGAGGACTTGCCACCAGGTCCTGAGTTGGCAGACCTCCACGTCTCCGGAGATAATTTTGGGACCGCCTAACACCGGGACCAAACCCTAACCAGGGCCTGGGAGAATGTGCTGGAAATTGATGGTAAACCCCAGAAACCAGGGGCTGAGATAATATTTCCCGCTTTGTTGTTCACCAAGAAATGTTATATCGGGTGAACCAAACTGGGGTGAACCTGTTGAACAATTGGTGGTGCCCACAGCGCACCGCAAGCTTGTCATGGAGCTTGCCCACCAACATGTTCTTGGGGGACACTTGGGGTGGCAGAAAACCCAGGACCGCATACTGCAGCGGTTTTATTGGCCCAGTGTGTTCAAGGAGGTAGAAAATTATTGTAAGTCCTGTCCCACCTGTCAGATAAATAGCCCCCAGCCACATTTCCGTAGTCCTCTGGTACCTCTTCCAATTATTGAAGTCCCGCTTGAGCGAATCGCTATGGATCTAATTGGGCCTGTACCAAAGTCTGCCAGGGGCCACCAACACATTCTGGTAGTTCTCGACTATGCCACTCGGTATCCGGAGGCGGTGCCTCTGCGACATACCTCAGCTAAGCTCATTGCCAAAGAGTTAATGGAAATGTTTTCCCGTGTGGGCCTGCCAAAAGAGGTTCTGACAGACCATGGGACCCCTTTTATGTCCAAAGTTATGAGGGAACTGTGTAAATTGTTGCGTATAAAGCAGTTACGGACGTCCGCTTACCATCCGCAAACGGACGGTCTTGTCGAGAGGTTTAACCAAACTTTAAAAAATATGTTAAAAAGGGTGGTGTCTAGAGATGGGAAGGACTGGGATCTGCTTCTGCCCTATCTCATGTTCGCAGTGCGAGAGGTGCCCCAGGCCTCTACTGGTTCTCGCCCTTCGAACTGCTTTATGGCAGACACCCTCGGGGCCTGTTGGATATCGCCAAGGAAGTGTGGGAACAACAGCCTGTCCCCCACAAAAGTGTCATTGAGTATGTCACCCAGATGCAGGAACGGATGGAAAGGGTGTTGCCGCTGGTCCGGGAGCATATGGAGGCAGCGCAACAAGCCCAAAGTAGGGTGTACAATCGTCAGGCTCGGGTACGGGGCTTCAATCCGGGAGATCGGGTTTTGGTTCTGGTACCCACCCTTGACAGCAAATTCCTAGCTAGGTGGCAGGGCCCCTATGAGGTGATCGAGAAGATAGGGAAGTAATTACAAAGTACACCAGCCAGGCGGCGCAAGCCGGAGCAGGTGTACCACGTGAATTTACTAAAGCCGTGGAAAGATAGGCACACGGCCGACGACCACAGCCCCGGCCAGGGCTTCTAGGGGAAAAGGGTCCAGCCCCACAGTTCGAGGCCTGCGAAGCGGTAGCCATGGTAAAATTGCAGACAGCCTGTCTTCCAAACAAGTTCAGGAAGTCAGGGAGTTCATCAGTCGGAACACGGATGTATTCTCGGACCTCCTGGCCGCACGCCTCTCATCCAACATGACATTGTCACTGAGCCTCAGGCCAAGATCCGGTTAAAACCATACCGGGTACCCGAGGCTCGGCGACGGGCCATCGCGGAGGAAGTGCAATTAATGTTGAAGCTTGATGTCATTGAGGAGTCGAAAAGTGAGTGGGCCAGTCCCATAGTCCTAATACCTAAGCCGGATGGGACGTTGCGGTTCTGCAACGATTTTCGCAAGTTAAATGAAGTGTCCAAGTTTGATGCGTATCCCATGCCCCGGGTAGACGAGCTTGTTGAAAATTTAGGGCAAGCCCGTTATTTTTCTGTGCTAGACCTCACTAAAGGATACTGGCAAGTACCCTTAACGGAGGCGACCAAGGAAAAACCGCTTTGTTACCCGCAGGGCCTGTATCATTACAAGGTGTTACCCTTTGGCCTGCATGGCGCCCGCCACCTTCCAAAGTTTAATGGACGTTGTGCTGCGACCGCACCGTCGGTACGCTCGGCCTACTTAGATGATGTAATCATCCACAGCACCGACTGGGAAAGCCATTTGCCCAAAGTGCAGGCGGTAGTGGATGCCCTGAGGAAAGCTGGACTAACCGCCAATCCAAAGAAGTGTGCGATTGGGTTGGAAGAGACCAAATATCTGGGATATGTTATTGGGCGGGAGTCATCAAGCCGCAGGTAACTAAGGTAGAGGCCATACGTAACTGGCCCCGACCGGTCACTACCAGGCAGGTAAAGTCCTTCCTGGGAATTGTAGGGTACTACATGCGGTTTGTGTCCACTTTGCCACAATAGCAGCGCCGTTGACAGACCTGTTGAAGGGGCGAAAGTCTGGGAAGGTTAGCTGGAGTGAGAAGGCGGAGGAGGCTTTCTCCGCGTTGAAGTCGGCCCTGTGTGGGTCCCCGGTTTTGGTGATACCCGACTTCAACAGGGAGTTTGTCGTACAGACCGACGCCTCGGAGGTAGGCCTCGGTGCTGTACTGTCTCAGGAGGTCAACGGGAAGAACATCCCGTTGTCTTCCTGAGCCGTAAGCTCAGTCCCGCCGAGACCAGGTATAGCATAGTGGAGAGGGAGTGCCTGGCTATCAAGTGGGCACTCGAATCTCTCCGCTACTACCTGTTAGGGAGGAGGTTCCGTCTGGTGACCGACCATTCCCCTCTCAAGTGGATGAGCCAGGCCAAGGAGAGGAATGCTCGGGTCACCAGGTGGTTCCTATCCCTGCAGAACTTCAAGTTCTCCGTGGAACATAGGGCAGGCCGCTTGCAGGGTAATGCAGATGCCCTTTCCCGCGTCCACTGCCTCACATGTGTCCACCCCCTCAGGGTTGAACAAAGGGGGGGGGTTTGTGGTAAGGTGCAGGGTGCCGTTCTGGATGGCAGGTATGTGTCACCGAGGTTCATAGCCTCGGTGAGGTAAGAGCCGTATTTTGTTGATGTCAGCAGCAGCTAGTGCTACTGACATAGTTGTAAATAGCATGGCTGCAAAGCCGATCCGGGCCGGCTCTTACCGGGAGCAGCTAAAGTGTAAGGTGGGTGGCTGCTCCCCACGATCCAGTCCTGGTTTTGGGCTGGGTATAAAACACAGCCAGCAGCTGTGTCTAGGGCTGTGATTGTCCTGGAGCTGCTGCTAGTCCTGTGGAGCTCTCTGGGCTGGAAGCAAAAACCCAGCAAGGAGACGTGCAGTCGACCTGGAAGCCTGAAGGAGGATTATCCCACGGCTGGGCCGACCGCAAGGTGCGAACGCGCACCTAACATCTCACAGGTGATTGAACCTGGTTTTGGACTCTTTGGTTTTGCCTTTTTTCTGTTTGCTGCGTGTGAATGAACACCAAGAGACTGTTTACCATTCTGTTTGTGCAAGTGTGAATAAAACACTGTTTATTGCATGTACTGGACTCCTTGTTTTGCCTCTGTACTGCACCCGCACCGTTATCTACCAGAGCAACTCCCCACACACTGTACGTCCATGTGTGTAATGCTGCCTGACTGAGACATATCCCTGTTATCTACATCCTCTGGCAATAATGGTTGCGCATCACTCATTTCTTTCAGCTGATGTTTAAATAACTCCACTGACTGATCAAGTGAAGCGGCTGTGGTGCTACTCCTGCGGAGTGGCCGGCCTCTGTCTGTCATTTTTTTTTTGATTAGTGATACTATGCGTGCAAGGTACTGTGCCAACCTATATGAGTGGTGTGCACACAGTACAGTCTGTAGGCCTGACACTCACTGACAGGCAAATACAATTATATTAAAGGGTGAAAATTAAATTACTTTTTTTTCTGCAAGGTACTGTGCCTCCTGATCTGAGTGGTGGGCACTGGCAGTGGGCACTGGCAGTGGGCACAGTACAGTCTTTGTGGGCCTGACACACACTGGCAGGCAACTAAAATTATATTAAAGGGTAAATATTAAATGACTTTTTTATCTGCAACTTACTGTGCCACCCGATATGAGTGGTGGGCACTGGCAGTGGGTACAGTACAGTCTGTGTGAGCCTGACACACACTGGCAGTGACAGGCAACTGAAATTATATTAAAGGGTAAAAATTAAATTACCTTTTTATCTGCAAGGTACGGTGCCACCCGATATGAGTGGTGGGCACTGGCAGTGGGCACAGTACAGTCTGTGTGAGCATGACACACACTGGCAGTGGCAGGCAACTGAAATTATATTAAAGGGTAAAAATTAAATGACCTTTTTATCTGCAAGGTACGTTGCCACCTGATATGAGTGGTGGGCACTGGCAGTGGGCACAGTACAGTCTTTGTGGGCCTGACACACACTGGCAGGCAATTGAAATTATATTAAAGGGTAAAAATTAAATGACTTTTTTTTCTGCAAGTTACTGTGCCACCCTATATGAGTGGTGTGCACACAGTACAGTCTGTGGGCCTGACACTCACTGGCAGGCAAATACAATTATATTATAGGGCAAAAATGAAATGACTTTTTTTTCTGCAAGGTACTGTGCCACCCGATATGAGTGGTGGACACTGGCAGAAGGCACAGTACAGTCTGTGTGGGCCTGACACACACTGGCGGTGGCAGGCAACTGAAATTATATTATAGGGTAAAAATTAAATGACTTTTTTATCTGCCAAGTACTGTGCCACCCGATATGAGTGGTGGGTCTGGCAGCGGGTGCAGTACATTCTGTGTGGGCTTGACACACACTGGCAGACAACTGAAATTATATTAAAGGGTAAAAAATAACTGACTTTTTTATCTGCAAAGTACTGTGCCATCCGATATGAGTGGTGGGTACTGGCAAAGGGAACAGAGCAGTCTGTGTGGGCCTGACACACACTGGCAGTGGCAGACAACTGAAATTATATTAAAGGGTAAAAATTAAATTACTTTTTTATCTGCAAGGTACTGTGCCACCCGATATGAGTGGTGGACACTGGCAGTGGGCAAAGTACAGATTGTGTGGGCCTGACACACACTGGCAGGCAACTGAAATTATATTAAAGGGTAAAAATTAAATTACTTTTTTATCTGCGAGGTACTGTGCCATCCGATATGAGTGCTGGAAACTGGCAGTGGGCACAGTACAGTTTGTGTGGGCCTGACACACACTGGCAGACAACTGAAATTATATTAAAGGGTAAAAATGAAATGACTTTTTTTATCTGCAAGGTACTGTGCCACCCGATATGAATGGTGGGCACTGGCAGTGGGCACAGTACAGTCTGTGTGGGCTTGAAACACACTGGCAGGCAACTGAAATTATATTATAGGGTAACAATTAAATGACATTTTTATCTGCAAGGTACTGTGCCACCCGATATGAGTGGTGGGCACTGGCAGTGGGGACAGTACAGTCTGTGTGAGCATGACACACACTGGCAGTGGCCGGCAACTGAAATTATATTAAAGGGTAAAAATTAAATAACCTTTTTATCTGCAAAGGAAGTTGCCACCCGATATGAGTGGTGGGCACTGGCAGTGGGCACAGAACAGTCTGTGTGGGCCTGACACACAATGGCAGTGGCAGGCAACTGAAATTATATTAAAGGGTAATAATGAAATTACTTTTTTATCTGCAAGGTACTGTGCCACCCTATATGAGTGGTGGGCACTGGCAGTGGGGACAATACAGTCTGTGTGAGCCTGACACACACTGTCAGTGGCAGGCAACTGAAATTATATTAAAGGGTAAAAATTAAATGACCTTTTTATCTGCAAGGTATGGTGCCACCCGATATGAGTGGTGGGCAATGGCAGTGGGCACAGAACAGTCTGTGTGGGCCTGACACACACTGGCAGTGGCAGGCAACTGAAATTATATTAAAGGGTAAAAATGAAATGACTTTTTTATCTGCAAGGTACTGTGCCACCCGATATGAGTGGTGGACACTGGCAGTCGGCACAGTACAGACTCTGTGGGCCTGACACACACTGGCAGGCAACTGAAATTATATTAAAGGGTAAAAATTAAATGACTGTTTTATCTGAAAGGTACTGTGCCACCCGATATGAGTGGTGGGCACTTGCAGTGGGAACAGTACTGTCTGTGTGGGCCTGACACACACTGGCAGGCAACTGAAATTTTATTAAAGGGTAAATATTAAATGACTTTTTTACCTGCAAGGTACTGTGCCACCCTATATGAGTGGTGGGCACTGGCAGTGGGGACAATACAGTCTGTGTGAGCCTGACACACGCTGTCAGTGGCAGGCAACTGAAATTATATTAAAGGGTAAAAATTAAATGACCTTTTTATCTGCAAGGTACGGTGCCACCCGATATGAGTGGTGGGCACTGGCAGTGGGCACAGAACAGTCTGTGTGGGCCTGACATACACTGGCAGTGGCAGGCAACTGAAATTATATTAAAGGGTAAAAATTAAATGACTTTTTTTATCTGCAAGGTACTGGGCCACCAGATATGAGTGTTGGGCACTGGTAGTGGGCACAGTACAGTCTGTGTGGGCCTGACACTCACTGGCAGGCAACTGAAATTATATTAAAGGGTAAAAATGTAATGACTTTTTTATCTGCAGGGTACTGTGGCACCCGATAAGAGTGGTGGGCACTGGCAGTGGGCACAGTACAGTTTGTGGGCCTGCGGCCTCTCACACACAGGCAGGCAACTGCAATATAATATATATAGGAAAAAAAATAAAAGAAGACTGATGTACAAGCCCTTAGGCCCCGTTCACATGGGCGCGATTTCCGCTCGGGTGCAATGCTTGAGTTGAACGCATTGCACCCGTACTGAATCCGGACCCATTCATTTCTATGGGGCTGTGTACTTGAGCGGTGATTTTCCTGCTTCACTTTTGCATTGCTTGAAAATCGCAGCATGTTCTATATTCTGCGTTTTTAACGCAATGCAGGCCCCATAGAAGTGAATGGGGCTGTGGGAAAATCAGAGGCATCCCCAAGCAAGTGCGGATGCGGTGCGATTTTCCCGCATGGTTGCTAGCAGACGATCGGGATAGGTACCAGATCTTTATTATTTTCCCTTATAACATGGTTATAAGGGAAAATAATAGCATTCTAATTGCAGAATGTTATGTAAAAAGGGGAAGAGAGGGTTAAAAATAGGTGCCGGGATCATTCTTATTTCTTTATTCTGCTGAGTAAAGGACCTTCCGTGATGTCACTGGGTCACATGGTCCAATCAAAAGCTTCCATGATTGGACCATGTGACCCAGTGAAGTCACCAAAAGGTCCTTCAACCAACAGATATTAAGATAGAAGATGTTCCTTGCACCTACGTGATCAATGGCAGGGGGTAAGTTTAATTTTTTTTAATTTTTAACCCTCTATTGACCTGCTAAAATAGCATTCTGTATTTAGAATGCTATTATATATTTCCCATATAACCATGTTATAAGGGAAAATAATAAAATATACAGAATACTCAACCCAAAACCGGACTTCAGTGATGAAGTTCGGGTTCGGGACTGGGTACCAAACATGCAGATTTTTCACACGCGCATGCAAAATGCATTAAAACGCTTTGCACTCGCGTGGTGCAATTTTCCCGCAACGCACCCGCCTCTGATCCGGGCTTCAAATGCCCGTGTGAACCCAGCCTTAAAAGATGAGTCTTTAAGGACTGGAGTGGACACAGAACACTAGTAGCTAACGCTTTCCCTAGAATCCCTATGTTAATTCAGCAGCAGCAGCACTCTCCCTGCTCTAACTAACACTGCAGCTTCAGAATGAATCTAAGATGGATGCTGTCCTTGCTTTTTGATAGGAGGTGGGAGGGTCTGGGAGGGAGGGTATGCTGATTGGCTGGAATGTGTCTGCTGACTGTGAGGTACAAGGTCAAAGTTTGCTCAATGATGTATAGGGGGCGGACCGAACATCGCATATGTTCGCCCGCCGCGTTGAACGTGAACAAGGGATGTTCGCTGACGAATAGTTCGGGACATCTCTAATGTACAGTAGAGATGTCGCGAACATAAAATTTTCAGTTCGCGAATGGTGAATGCGAATTTCCTCAAATGTTCGCGAACGAGCAAACCGGGCGAACCACCATAGACTTTAAAAGGCAGGCGAATTTTAAAAACCACAGGGACTCTTTCTAGCCACAGTAGTGATGGAAAAGTTGTTTCAAGGGGACTAACACCTTGACTGTGGCATGCCGGAGGGGGATGCATGGCAAAACTCCCATGAAAAAAATACTTAGTTGACGCAGAGTTGGGTTTTAATCCATAAAAGGCATAAATCACCTAACAATCCTAAACATTTTTGAACGTGGTTTAAAACATCCAGTGTGTGTATACGATCAGGTATGATGTTGTATTGATCAGGTAGTGTAAGGGTTACGCCCGCTTCACAGACATTGACAGACCAAACTCCCCTTTTAATGCACCACAAACAACCGCAAACAGTTCATTTGCACAACCGCAGACTCCCCATTTGCACAAGGTTGGATACCAAGCTAGCCATGTCCCGGTGATGTCATTGAAGGTTTCTTCCTCCACCCAGCCACGTACAACACCAAGGGTCCCCGAAAGGTGAATTTAATTGACTTTTCGAAAGGGGAGATGGATAAAAAAACGCGGGCTCCCTCCTGTTTGTTTTAATCCACGGTCACTGCGTCTGCGCCGTGCAATTCACTCTCACACCCGATATGAGTGGTATTTTTTGTAGTACTATTCTCATCAGTTTAATCCCTGTTACGTCCCCTTTGATTTGATCCCGTGCTGAGCCACGCCCCCTGCACTGATCACATGACGGTGACGTCACCCCAGGTCCTTCGGCTGTTCAACAGTTCGGGTTCGTGGAAGCCGCCCCTTATGGATTCCATATGCCGGGATAGTCCGCGGTAGTAGAATCCATAACGGGATGCGGCGATTACCACAACCCGAACGCCGAACTTTTTTTTAAAGTTCGCTCATCTCTAATAGGCAGCACTGGCAGAGGGCACACTACAGTCTGTGGGTCTGACACACACTGGCAGGCAACTAACCTTAGATAAAAGGGTAAAAATGAAATTTCTTTTTTTATGCAAAGTCCTGTGCCACCCAGTATGAGTGGTGGGCACTGGCAGTGGGCACACTACAGTCAGCAGAAGTGGGCCTGACACACACTGGCAGCAGGTAGGCAACTGAAATTAGATTAAAGTGTAAAAATCAAATGCCTTTTTTTATGCAAAGTCCTGTGCCACCCGGTATGATTGGCGGGCACTGGCAGTGGGCACACTACAGTCAGTGGAAGTTGGCCTAACACACACTGGCAGGCTACTAGATTAAAGGGTAAACATGAAATGCCTTTTTTAATGCAAAGTCCTGTGCCACCCGGTATGAGTAGTGGGCACTGGCAGTGGGCACACTACATCCAGCACACTAGTGGGCACACTACAGTCAGCAGAAGCTGGCCTGACACACACTGGCAGCAGGCAGGCAAATGAAATTTGATTAAAGTGTAAAAATCAAATGCCTTTTTTTATGCAAAGTCCTGTGCCACAAGGTATGAGTGGTGGGCACTGGCAGTGGGCACACTACAGTCAATGAAAGTGGGCCTGACACACACTGGGAGGCAATTAACCTTAGATTAAAGGGTAAAAATGAAATGCCTTTTTTGATGCAAAGTCCTGTGGCACACAGTATGAGTGGTGGGCACTGGCAGTGGGCACACTACAGTCTGTGGGCCTGCAGCTCCTCACACACGGGCAGGCCAGGCAACTGCAATATATATGGAGAAAAAAAAATAAAAGCAGACCAATGTAGCAGCCCTAAAAAGGGCTTTTTGGGGTGCTGTGACGCTGTCCTTACAGCAGATGAGTCTGTGGCCTAGCTAATGCTTTCCCTATGAATTCAGAAACATCAGCGCAGCAGCAGTTGCAGTCTCCCTGCTCTCACTAACATGCAGCTTCAGACTGAATCTAAAATGGCTGTTTTTTTTATAGGAGGTGGTAAGGTGTGGGAGGGAGGGTTCTTATTGGCTGGAATGTGTCTGCTGACTGTGAGGTACAGGGTCAAAGTTTGCTCAATGATGATGTATAGGGGGCGGACCGAACATCGCATATGTTCGCCCACCGCGGCGAACGCGAACAAGCTATGTTCGCCGGCGAATAGTTCGGGACATCTCTAATGTATAGTAGTTTATTAGTTTCAAAGTACTTCTTTGAAGAAAGAGAAATATCAAGTCCAGTTCTACAAGCCTATTTTAAGTAAAGAAAAGTTCATTTTGGACTTAATTTTGTTCCTCGCTCCAACTTAATCTCTGCAACTGACCCTGACCCCAGAAAGCGACATCCTGAAGGTAGGTGCACCATGATACAAACATTAGGCCAAAGTATATCACTCACATCCTAAACACCGGAACTACTCCCCTGGGGGGCAGCACGTTGCACATGTTGCTGTTGAACCGCCTCAGGGGTATTAGTACAGCCATTTTCACAACCATGCATCTTGTGTGGTGGCTTTTATTTATTTTTTTGAGTGATAATTTTCCATTATCATTGGTTCTATTTTAAGGTATTGTGAAGCAGGATAAAGAAAAAACTGTATTTCTGTCATTGCTTTTTAGTTTTTCTTTTTGCAGCGTAAACCATGCGGGAAAAAAGGATGTTATATTTATTAGCGTCTTTGATGACACAATCCCCCTACTATTCGGTTGAATGGTCAATATAGTAGATTAAAACTAGAGGGGCAGATAGCAAATATAGAAAAAAAAAAACTCTCAAGAGCTGATACCATCAAATGAGGCAGATAATCATGTCGCAATTAGTTATAAACTGATAGGCTTATAAGCATTCCATAGGCAAACCAAGGGACAGCAGCGTGATTTGTGAGCCCACTGTACAAAATTCCAAAAAAGGAAAAAAAAAATATAGGAAAAAAGCCGACAGCCTCATGTGTACTGTAGTGTGGCGTGTCCTGGGATATAACGTTAACCCTGGGTTCAGACCTGAGCGTTCTAAAAACGCGCGTTTTACGCGCGTTTTTGTCGCGCGTATTTCAGCGCGTTTTTGCAAATAGGAAACGCGCAGGAAACGCGCTGGTAAAACAGCGCGTTCTTGTGATTGACTACTGTGGTGTCAATCACAAAACGCAGCGTCAAACGCCCCAAAGAAGCTCAAGTACTTGTTTATGCGTTGGGCGTTTTACAGCGGCGTTCAAGCGCGCTGTAAAGCGCTCAAGTGTGAACCACTCCCATAGGGATGCATTGGTTTTAATCTGTTGAGCGTTTTACAGCGCGTTTGAGCAGCTGTAAACGCTCAGGTGTGAACCCAGGGT
>JAKVIS010000548.1:0-64074 GCA_033119425.1 Bufotes viridis | reverse complement strand
ATATTGGCCGGTGGTTCCAGTATGTAGAGCAGAAGGAAACGTTGTATAATGTGATGGAAAAATGAATCCAGCCAGCAAAGGAGGCAATATGAACAATAACAATACATTAGTAAGTCCCTTGTATTAACTTCCTCTACATGATAAATGCTATTTGTTGAAGAGAGACCACCCCTTTTAATGTCTGTATGGTAGTATTTCCCTAATGTGATTTTGGGCTTACCTTATACACACCAATTTCTTCTGGGAAAAATAAATAAATCATGAACACCTCTTTCATCTGTGCCGTTTTCTATGGCGCAGGGTCTCCTGCCGCTGCTGTTTACAAATTGCAGCGGGGACATGCCGGTATACAGCACGTGACTGCTGCTGCCAATCACTGTGTATAGTGAGTGGCTGCAGCAGTCATGTTCCATATACCTGTACTTCACAAACAGCGGCAGGAGGACCACACCAGCACCACAAAGAACTGATCTGAAGAAAGGGGCGAGTATATGATGATTCTTTATTTCAGGCTATTACCTTTTTACAACCCCATTTTTCTAGATTCTACGATGCACATATAACAGGTTTACCTCTTTGACAATGCTGCTTGCTTCATCACCACTGAAAGAGTTCTGCAATAATAAAAAAGAAGGTATGAAAAAAATCAGCTGGCATATAATGGCGAATTTCTCATGTACAAAGCAGGTTTTACAATCTATTACAATTACATATTATAATTTGATTACAATCAACGTATTTCAATGGGAGGCAGCACTAAGGATTGTGGAGCCACGGCGAGAATGGACATAATCCTTCTTGGCGCGGCGGCCGCTCTGTGATCATCAGCACTGCTTCCCACTGAAATGAATGGGAGGCAGAAGCCACGCAGCCGCCAGAGAAATTTTAGCGCAGGTGTCTGTGACAAAGTTCCATGATAAAAGACACCAAAAAATTTGATGGCAGTTTTTTTTACATTCTTTGTATTAAAATAATGAAAACCATGATGGAACCCAGACAGAGCCCATTATGGATCAGTGGAGGATATCAGCTGTGGGTGGGGTCCGTTGTGCAAAGCATCCAGAGCAGCATGGTGGGCCCGGCTAAGGATCAAAGCCACAATGTAGATTTGACCAGAAGCTATTATCACAGCCAGCTTAAAGGGGATCTCTGGGAATTAATGAGACGTCATTTCACAACACCTGGAGCGCCGGAGGTTGCTGACCCCTGCTGTTGGTCATCAATATCAGATCAGTGGGGGGGGGGGTTTGCAGCCTCTGCACAGCATACTAAAAACAGCAGCACAGGTAGAATAGCAGCTCAATCCCAAGTCCGATGGACGTGACATCACTGGAAGCGCTAACTAGAGAGATTTAATTCCTGGAAAACCCCTTTAAAGGGTATTCCCATCACAGACAATGGGGGCATATCGCTAGGATATGCCCCCATTGTCTGATAGGTGTGGGTCTCTGGGACCCGCACCCACAACGAGAATGATTTCCCAGGGTCCGTCCACCACCAAGCGCTTCTCCCATAGCAACGTGCATGCGCGGCCCCTGCTCCCATTCATTTGTATGGGGCAGACAGAAATCGCACCTATCAGACGATGGGGGCATATACTAGCGACAGCATTATCCAGGGTCAATCAGGACTCTAGTTCACATATCCACTATTCTAGGACCTTCCAAGGGGTTGTACAGGATTATTACGTATTTTCAAATCCTCCTCCATCCTGTGAAGCGATCTTCACTGACTTGCTCCCCGCCGCTCTGCGACTACAAGGCTGTCTTCACTGCATTTTTTTAAAATCCTGAACAATCCCTTTAAGTCCTTTTGGAGTGAGCAGAGGATTGGCAGAATACATCAGATACAAGTGGCACTCTAGAGAGTTTTCTACCTTTAGGAGGGAAACCATTTGACCATTCTTTCTAGGAAGCACTTCTTTTATTTCCTTTTTGGATCTTGCTTGAGAATAAAATAATTTTGTACCATCATTTTTCAGTCTCCACAAACTTCAATGTGGAAGACACAATCAAATATAAACGTAGCTACGTGTATAGCTCCAACAAAGCAAAACGGACCTCTGTGGGCGCTATAAAATATGCAAATAAAACGTCTCAATGTAAATGAGCCCTAATGAAAGTATTGGAGTGACCTTGGCTAAAGACTCAAGGACATTTGTCGCTGAATTCGTCACTTCTGAATTTATCCAACAGAACTGGGACAATTATCATTTATAAATATTTTCACATGATGGTCATGCAGACGCCCTGGGCAAGAGATGTTTCTTGGAAAATCACTTGGTTAAAATATTATTAGCGAGACGAAGTAAAAGAACCAGAAACATACAAATCACTTAACGGAAAGAGTCAGAATTATAAAGAGAATAAATGATTTCACTAAAATAGGTACTGCCATACAGTATACATCAATGATGCCGTTATACTGTACAGAACAATAATGTCACTACAGAACACAGATAACATGTCCATACAATGGCAGCATTATGACCGTGCTACTGTTAATAGACCCTCATAGCCAGCAGAGTGCCCCCATCAACAAATTTGTCAGGAGAGTGCCCCCCATAAAAAACAGTTCCACAAAGTAGTATTACGGTATCTTGAGTGATCTAGGGCATTAAAAGGTACATCCCTGGTGGTCTAAAATAGTAATGGGTCAGTAAAATTTAGATCCTTCACTTACTTAAAGGGCTTCTGTCATCCCCCAAAAGTTATTTTTCATTTTTGGCCTTATTAAAATCCTTATTGTGCGAATATTCAATATATACCGTATTTTTCGCCCTATAAGACGCACCGGCCTATAAGACGCACCTGGGTTTTTGAGGAGAAAAATAAGAAAAAAATATTTTTAACCAAAAGGTGTGCTTTTGAAGTAATGGTGGTCTGTGCATGACAGTATTATGGGGGATCTGTGGATGGCACTGTTATGTGGGGGAGATGTGGATAGCACTGTGATGGGGGATCTATGGATAGCACTGTGATGGGGGATCTGTGGATGACACTGTGATGGGGGATCTGTGGATAGCACTGTGATGGGGGGATCTGTGGATAGCACTGTGATGGGGGATCTGTGGATAGCACTGTGATGGGGGATCTGTGGATAGCACTGTGATGGGGGCATTTATGAATGACACTGTAATGGATTGGATCTGTGGATGACACATATATAGCATCTTATGCTATATGTGTCATCCACAGATCACCCAACTACAGTGTCATCCACAGAGTGCCCCCTTTCTAAAACATCTGGCCCATGGCTGCTTAGGGGCGAGCCTGGCAACACATGGCGGGCGACCGCCGCTAACAGCGTGACTGCTTGTATAACATTTAAAATCTTTAATTATGTCCCTTATTTCCTAAAAGCCCAGGACAGTAGCGCTCTGCTAACCTGCTATAACGATCCTCTAGCAGGCAGAGCGGTGCGGCGGCAGCTGCTGTGTAACGTCCTCACTGGCGTCATCTGTCTGCTCCTCCTGCTTCATTCATAAAGTGAAAGGAGCAGGCAGATGGCGTCAGTGAGACGTCCTCCAGCAACTCACCGCACATCTGCCTGCTAGAGGATCGTATCATAACAGGCGCATATCCTGAGCTTTGAAATAAGAGGACATAATGGACCTAAATGTTGCCTGGCTGATCACGCTGTGGCGGCGGGCCGCCTGCGCTTGCAGCTCCCCTCCTTCCATGCTGATACATCGCAGGCTGTGCGATGTATCGGCTTCAGCTATAGGAAAATGGTAGTATTCGCCATATAAGACGCACTGCCATTTTCCCCCCACTTTTGGGGGAAAAAAAGTGCGTCTTATATGGCGAAAAATACGGTAGTTCTCTTACCTTTTTCTGTGGCTTATTTTCCTTAAAAATCGCACTTTTATAGTATGTTAATTACTTCGCTACCAGCAAGTAGGGCGGTTACTTGCTGGTAGCCACCGCATCCTCTTTTTAAAAAAACGCTCTCCTCCTCCGGCTGGCCCTGTCTGCATTTCAAATCCCGCACCTGCGCCTTACGTGTCTTCATTCGGCGCAGGCGCTCTGAGAGAAGGACGCTCGCTTCATCAGCACTTCCACAGTGCGCCTGTGCCGATGATGTCACCTCTGCACCCGGAAAAGAGAAGACCTTGTCGGCGCAGGCGCACTGTGGAAGTGCTGATGAAGCTGAGCGTCCTTCTTCTCAGAGCGCCTGCGCGAATGAGAGACACGTAGGCGCTGGATTTAAATACAGACAGGGCCAGCCGGAGGAGGAGAACGCTCGCTGGCCCTGTCAATCAACCGGAGGAGGGGGCTTTTTTTTTAATGGAAGATGCGGCGGCTACCAGCAAGTAACCGCTTTACTTGCTGGTAGCGAAGTAATTAACATATTATAAAAGTGCGATTTTTAAAGAAACTAAGCCACAGAAAAAGGTAAGAGCACTATATATTAAATAATCGCACAATACGGATTTTAATAAGGCCAAAAATGACTTTTGGGGGGGTGACAGAAGCCCTTTAAATACATCCAGAGGAAATAAGGCTTCTACACAAAAATAGAAAAGGATTCTTCACTGTAAGAGCAGTGAGACTATGGAACTCTCTGCCTGAGGAGGTGGTGATGGTGAGTACAATAAAGGAATTCAAGAGGGGACTGGATGTATTTCTGGAGCGTAATAATATTACAGGTTACAGCTACTAGAGAGGGGTCGTTGATCCAGGGAGTTATTCGGATTGCCTGATTGGAGTCGGGAAGGAATTTTTACCCCCTAAGGGTTTTTTTTTTTTTGCCTTCCTCTGGATCAAATTGCAGAATAACAGGCCGAACTGGATGGACAGATGTCTTTTTCTCAGCCTTATAAACTATGTTACTATGTTAAAATTATGTGTGGATGCAGGGACCTAAGGACATTCTATATCTTTGCTTCAGGTATTCTTTAAGGGCTATTGCTACAATTGCAATCCTGACAAACGGTAATAAATGTAAAATGCGGGAAAACAACTAGAGTTGATATTGGTAGGTTTCTACTGAGTCTACCAAAAACTGACTCTAACTCCAGAGCACTGATATTAAAGGGGTTTTCCGAGATTCTGATATTGATGACCTATCCTCAGGATATACTTTTGAATGCACATGTCCAACTGTTCAGTGTTTCAGTACTTTTTGCACAACTTGCTGTTTTCTAACAAGGAGCTTAACGGCAAAATTCACAAAAAAATGTGTTTGATCCAGGAATCGCTCAATAAATTTCCTGGTTCAATTAGAATTGGTATTTAAACAGTCCTCCTCATCATGCTGTTCACATTTTGACATCATGAGATCAAGACAATTCATCAACAGTACCTCGCCATTGCGAGGCTTCAAGCAGCATTTTCTCAGCCGGAAGTGACCACTGAGCTTAGAGTGTCACAGAGTGTCATCAGCAGGTTGCAACAGAGATACAGAGAGACTGTAAGAGTCGCAGAAAGACATAAAAGTGGACGTCCTTTGGCCACATCCCACACAGATGACCTCTTCATTGTGAGCAATGTCCTGCGGAACCGGATGATGAATGGCTCACAACTCCAGGCATATTTAAGGGAGGTGAGAGGCACCCAAATGTCACGTCAGACCATTCAAAACCGTTTACATTAGCGTGGTCTGCGTGCTAGACAACCAGCAAGGGTACCTGACCACACCACCAGGCACAGGGGTCATCGTCTTGCATGGGCCAGGGAGCATCTACACTGGACAAGGAACCAGTGGGCCTCAGTGCTGTTCACTGATGAAAGTTTATTCACGCTGAGCAGAAATTATGGCCACCAACGATGTTGGAGACGTCAAGGAGAGTGCTATGCATCAGCCACTGTTGTCACTAGACGAGCCTTTGGTGGTGGTGTTACAGTGTGGGCAGGTGTGTCTAGTCAATACAGAACTACCCTACACTTTGTGAATAGTACAGTAACAAGCCCATAGGCTTGTAAGGGCTTGAATTGTTTCTTGTAGCCCGAAACGCGTAGACAAGACTTTTGTAACTGTAACTGGATGTGATTTTACCGCAAGCAAAATAAATATTCCTTTACCGAAGTCGAGCTGGATTCCTTGAACCTTTTTGCAGTAACAAGCCCATACTATTCAAATAACATCGTTAATCCAGTCATTGTGCCTCTGCATGAACAACACAGGCCTAATTCCATCTTCATGGATGACAATGCACCAGCTCATCGAGGTCGCATCATTAGGGTATGGCTGCTGGAGACTGGGGTACCTCAAATGGAGTGGCCTGCACTTTCTCCAGACCTAAATCCCATTGAAAACCTATGGGATCAGCTGAGTCGCTGTGTAGAGGCTCGTAACTCTATACCCCAGAACCTCAATGACCTGAGGGCCACCATTCAAGAAGAATGGGATGCCATGACTCAGCAGACAATAAGTCGACTTGTGAACTGCATGAGACGTCGTTGTCAAGCTGTAATTAAAGGCCACGTGACAAGTTACTGAGACATTGACACTTTTGTGGGGGTGTTTCCACCACTGGTGTTGGTTTTTGTTTCAATAAATAGTTTGAGATGAGAAAATCACGATTCCATGCTTCGACTTAAATGTCCTACTTTCACGATCAGTGATTAGCGAACTTCAAGTTTTGAAGTTCGCATTCGGGTGTCGGTTAATGCTGAATTGCGTTATGGATCCTGTGACCACGGACCACAACGCAATTCAAGGACGGAATGCCTCCGTCATAACACAAGTCTATGGCCAGCATAACGGATCTGTCGGGTTGCCGTTATGCTTTCCGTCCTTGAACTGCATGATGGATGCCGCGAGAACGGAAAGCATTACGTAATCCACTTAAACCCACGAACCGGCCAAACAGAAAGTTCTCTCAATTCGATTTATAATATCACTTTAGCGTGAAGTTTTTGTGTTTCCATAAATTTCACCCGAAAGCCAGATATCGGTAACTTTTTGTGAGTAGTGTATAGATAGATAGTATATCATTTTTCACATGACAGCAGTTGGCTTCTTTTGCTGATTATTATATTATAAATCCCACATGATCAGAGGGCTTTCCTGTGATGCAGATACTCCACATCCTACGGTCTAGTACAAATACAAAGCACAGCAGATAATACATTACCCATATATGCAGCATTTACCATGCCGTCATACAGACACATGCGATTTCCCCCACATCGCAGTGCCCCCGGGGTACAGTACCTCCGCCTTGTGCTGATGGTCCTCCATGTCGCCGCTAGCTCAGCCGCCTCCCCGGTGTACACACATCCCACCCTGGGCTCTGGAGGAGTCGCCGTCCCAGCCCAGCTTCCTGGATTATTCTCCTGCTGTCATTGTGCGAGGGAGGAGCCACACTGTGTGCGAAACATAACCAGCTTATTACAGGGCACGGGCGGTGCTGCCACCTGGTGGCCAGACGGCATCATTACACCAGCATACATTGTGCTAGGAAGCAAACTGTACGCAGCCTCCGCCTGAAGACGTCTGGTTACCGGGGTGGAGTCATCAGTGCTGCTGGATTGGAGTGTGCCAGCCAGGAGACATGGCACTGCTTGCCAGGCTGAACTGCAGAGAGTACAAGAACTGGATGAAGGCCGGCCAGTGCCTGCTGATGCTGCAGAGCCGCCTGCAGGGCTACATAGACGGGGAGATGCAGAGGTTTCACCAGCAGCTGGGCATCAAGGCGCCCAGACAGAGGAGGAGATGTCAGTGCAGGGCCAGAGGGAAGCAGGTGAGAGGGCAACTAGTAGACTAGGATACAATGCAAGTCACAGGTCACACTGCAAGCTGCTGCTGTGCTTGCCGATAACAGGCAGACATGCTTTTGTTGCACAGCTTGTTGCCTGAGGCTGAGACAACCTGACAACTTGTCGTACAAGTTGAGCAACAAAAACGTATGCGACTTGTCTCCAACCTGCCGTTCCTGTACCGTCAGGTCTGGATTTTTTGCAGTTGTCACCTATCGCACTGCAACGCCATTGACAATTTCATGATTTTCCTAGTCCATGACGTAAAGTCATGATTTTATTAAAGACACGGAGGCGAGTATTGCCCGCCCAGATCCCGCCCTGATAAGGTGCCGTTACAGGTGTTCTCTCTTTGTAGTTACTGACATTATATGTTTCACAGTTCTTTGTCATTTTTTATTACTTTATTTGCTATCGTTTGTGACATTTACTGATCTCGAGTTACGCTTCTTGTTTCTTCTATGTCATGGACTAGGAAAATCATGAAATTTTATGACAAGACACGGAGGCTCCTATTGCTAGTTTAAAGTTGAGAAATAACTGATGAAAAAGCATGATGAGGGGGCCGGAAGTAGAATTCGCGGAAGGTCGAAGCCCTGGACCAGTCCGCCAAACGCATGACGTCCTCTAAGCGAGCCCCCGAGACAGTCATGGATGTGGCGGATGCGCTACGTACTGAATGGGCGGTGAACACAGACGTATCAATGCTGGAAAGGGAAAGGATCCATTTCACCCAGTGGGAGAGGGTGACGCTGGTAACCGGAGCAAAAGGACTGCGAAATGAGATAAAGAGATGTGGGGCATTGGAACATAGGGAATGCGTCCGAGACTCATACTCCTTAAGACAGAGAACAGGACAAAGCTGAGGAGAGGAGGAAAAACTCGGGTAAGAGACAGAGCGAATATTAGTCTTAGTTCGCCTAGAGATGTTAAAACGAACCCCATCCGGAGTGAACGAACGGGCATCGTGGTCTAGCGCCCTGACGTCCGATACCCGTTTACAGGAAATCAGACAGAGCAAAGTCACCAACTTTGCCGACAGCTGACGCAACGAAAGTTGGGGGTTAGAAGGCCAGGTAGACAGAAACGTCAGAACACGGGACACATCCCAGGTAGTAGTGAAACGAGGACGGGGGGGACGAGTCAGACGTGAACCCCTAAGCAGACGACAGACTAACGGGTGCTGACCCGCTGGACGTCCCTCAAAACCCCTGTGGCCAGAGGAGATGGCCGATCTGTATAAATTAATGGTGCGATAGGCCTTGCCCGCCTCATACAGAGACGAGAGGAAGGCTAGAACAGATCCTACAGGAGCTTCCAAGGGATCCAGACCCCTGTCTGCGCACCAACACGACCAAGCGTCCCAGGCGGACCGGTAAGCTCGTCGCGTCCCTGGAGCCCAAGAGCTTTCCAATAGGAATCTAGTTGTGTCAGAAATGATAAGGGAGCCCCCTGCGCTCCCGAGACCCTGCACGCCAGAAGCTGTAGCGAACCGGACTGCAGGAGGGGATGAAGTTCTCCCGTGGGACCCCGAAGGAGTGTCGGGGAGTACGGGAGAAGAACGAGAAAATCCACCAGGAGCTCCAGCGCCTGTGGGAACCAGGACTGGGTTTTCCACAATGGCAGCACTAACACCAGTTCCGCTGCCTGCTGTCGAACTTGAAGGAGGACCCTCGGTATCAGCGAGAAAGGGGGAAAAGCATACATCAGCGCCCCTCTCCAGTCCTGGAGGAAGGCGTCCCCGGCCTCTGCAAGAGGATCCGGACGCCAGCTGAAGAATCTGGGAAGCTGGGTGTTCAACCTGGTAGCGAATAGGTCGATACAACAAGGACCCCAGCGAGATGAGATGGCAGCGAAGACCCTCCCATCTAGTTTCCAATCGCTGGAGTCGGATATGTAGCGTGAACTCCAATCCGCCAGCGTATTGTGAAGGCCCGGAAGATACTCCGCGACCACCGTGAAACCTCTGGACAGGCAGTACTCCCAGAAGTCCTTGGCCAGATGAGTAAGGACCGAAGACCGGGTCCCCCCCATCGAATTGACGTATCTGACGGCCGATACATTGTCCATCCGAAGACGGATGGACGCCCTGAGAGCGCCATTGGTGATACTGCGAATACTGAATGATCCCGCCAACAGTTCCAGGGCATCGATGTGCAATCGGGATTCCCCCGGAGAACAAGGACCCCCTGCGGAGACCCCGTTGCAGTGGGCTCCCCAACCGTGAAGGCTGGCATCCGATTCGATGACAAGATCTGGACGCGGACCAAAGATGGCCCGGCCGTTCCAGACCGAGAGATTGTGGATCCACCAACGCAGCTCGTCTCTTGATCGAGAGAGATGCAATCGGCATAGGTGGCCCCTGCGCGTAAATGGGCAATCTTCAAGCGTTGTAACGCCCGATAATGGAGAGGGGCCGGGAAAATGGCTTGAATTGAGGACGTCAGAAGCCCTATTAACCGTGCCAAATGCCTCAAGGACAAATGAGGCAGCGTCAGAGAATGACGCAACTCCTTGCGAATGGCCCGGACTTTGTCCAGAGGGAGATTGAGGGTGAGTTCTACAGAGTTGATTGTGAACCCCAAAAATTCCATGGTAGTTGAGGGGGTCAGACAGGATTTTTCCTGATTGATGATGAAACCCAGGCCCGTCATAAGAGTTACAGACATCTCTAGATGTTGGATGAGAAGGGATGGAGACTGAGCCATGATCAGAATATCGTCTAAATAAATAATTAGACGAACCCCTCTGCTGCGTAGCCACGCCACCACCGGTCTCATGACCTTGGTGAAGCACCAAGGTGCAGAAGAGAGGCCGAATGGTAGACATGTGAAACGCCAAATTTCGTCGCCCCACCAGAAACGGAGGAGATCTCTCGAGGTTTGTGCGATCGGGACGGTAAGGTACGCGTCCTTGAGATCTAATTTTGCCATCCAGTCGCCTGGAAGCAACAAATCTCTTAGGAGGTGTATGCCCTCCATTTTGAAATGCCTGTACCTGACAAAACTGTTCAGGACCTTTAAATTGATGACGGGTCCCCTTTTTTGCGGACAAGAAAAATGTTGCTGATTACTCCGGCACCCGTGTCTGGTGCTGGTTCGATCGCGCCTTTGCGGAGCAAGTCTGACATTTCTTTCTGTAGGAGGACTTGGGCCGAATGTGGGAGAGGGGGTCGGGAAGGGAGGGGGATCTGTTCTGGATCCGCCACCAGCTCTATTAGAAACCCCTGGACAGTGTCCAGAACCCACTGGTCTGAGGATATCCTTGACCAGGCATGTGAAAAGAAACGGAGACGGCCCCCTACACAAGGAACTGAAGAATGTAGAGGACGAGGAAGGAAGCGACTTACCGAGAGGTCGTCTGGAACTGGGGTTCCCTCTGAAACCGCGGCCTTGACCCGGAGCTCCTCTTGACGGAAAGAAAGAGGGTTGGTGGCTCTGGTCCTGAAGGGAAGCTCTATAAGAGAAGGAGCCTCTGCCGGTGCCTCTGGCATGGGTGGTGGAACGACCGGACAGTCGGCCCCTTGAACTGCCGGCCCTACCAGAAAAACGTCCTTGAAAGACTTTTCGCATGGAGCTTTGCGCCTTATCCAGCGCAGTGAAAGCTCCTACATACTTGCTCAATTCTTTAATAAAAGAATCTCCAAACAACAAACCCTGGGCCTCCTTGCCCGCTTCAGATAAAGCAAGATTCGCCAGTTTTGGCTCAATTTTCATAAGTATCGCTTTGCGCCTTTCAATGGCCAGCGACGCATTCACATTACCCAACAGGCAGATAGCTCTTTGAGCCCACCCCCGGAGCTCGTCAGGGTCGACCTGTGTGTCCTCAGCCACAGCCGTCTCGGCCAGATCAAAAATTTTAGTCAGCGGGCCTGTGACGTCCAAAAGCTTGTCTTGGACCGCTTTAAGAGCAGAGTCCAATCCCTTGCGAGGGTTAAATCCAGTTTTTGATAAAAACTGGACCATTTTCAGGTCTACCGAAGGGGTTTCGCACACTTTATGGGGAATTAGCGGACGGGGGCATTCCGCTCTCAACTTATTGCGCGATTCCTTACTCAAGGGAGTGCGAATGCGAGCTTCCAGATATTGTGCGACATGGGAGGCCGGTAGCCACTCCGCGGAGTGCGGATGATGCAGCTCATCCGGGTTGAACATGGGGTTACCTGCCGGGTCGAGAAGGCGACCCGAATCCGAACCAGGTTCTCCAGTGTTACCCGAAGGCTGGGCGTCTAATGGAACGGACGGGATCTCGGGAGGGTCTACCAATACATCTAGGAGGTCCTCCTCCGAATCACATAGAGAATCAATATGTGCCTCCTCATCTGACTCTTTATCTGAGTCTGTTCCCAGCTCAGGTTGGGACCTGGCCGTTTTCCACGCCCGCGTTTTTTCCGCCTGGCGGGGGCAGGCTCTCTTGCGCGATTTAAACGCGCTATCCAGGGATGGTCTAGAACCATCAGTCATGAGTGTTCTGGAGGCTGTGGGCACATTAATGGCTGGTTGGTTTGCAGGTAAGGCCGTAAGGGCCTGTGAAATAGACTGGGATAGGGCTGAGGACATAGAGCCCATTGCAGACATAATTGCCTGGGAAATGGATTGCTGTAGGGCCATAGCTTGCACCTCAGAAGGAGGAGTAATGGGCTCAGTATCCTGGTCTAGGGGAACCTGAGTAGAGGGAGGACAATCCCGTTTGGGTCTGGTTGAGGAAGTACTGCAGACCGACATGTTTGCAGAAGAGAGGACTGGAGTTAATCACCCCAGAAGAGGAGAAAGCGCCTGCAAGAGAAGAGAAGGGGGGGGGGGTTAATCGGCAACCCAATAGGGGCAAACGATATATCGATAGATATGTGGGCACCGGAGACTTACTGTAGCGACAGTGAGAAGAATGACCCGCAAGGACTTAAAGGAGAACCGGAACTTGGCACACAGGTAGCAGTGGATGAGAAAGAACGAGTCGGGAGAAATCCAAAATGGCGCCCGAGATCACGCGAGATCTCGGGGCCTAGAGCAAAGCCGCCTAAGCGCGCCCGAGGTCTCGCGAGACCTAGGCGTGCGGCGGTAGGAGAAGGAGGCGCTCAGAAGCGCGCGAAGATGCGGGCAAGATGGCGCCCGTAATCTCACCAACGCGAGATTAAGAGCGGTACGCCGAAGACAGCCGAAGCTGCCGTGATGCGAAAAGCTGCCTGTAGGGGAGACACGCCGAGAGCGGAGAGACGGAGGAGCGGAGGAAGAGGGAAAACTGTTGTTAGAACAGAGCTATGAGGAGGTAGAGGAATAAGTCCAAAATTAGAAAAAGGGGGAATATAAAGAAAAAGATAACAATGACAGGGAATATCTGAAAACCCTGAAACAGATAATGCATAAAGCACAAAATCAAGCAAGGTAGCAAAATATAATACTTAGCTGGTTCTGCCAGGTAGCAGCAAAGAAAGAGGAAGTTAACAGCCAAGACAGACCCTTATATACTGTTAGGGGAGGGGCGGTTGCTATGGTTACCATGTTATGTCTTCTGTTTTTTCTTTGCTGCTATGGTAGAAACAGTAAAGAAAGTAAAGCAATAGGAGCCTCCGTGTCTTGTCATAAAATCAGATCCAATATCGTGAGACGCATGCTGCCATGTAGCCCCAGCCTTAGGGAATGTAAGGGCTCCGTGCCGTATTGCGATCCGTGCTGTGGATGCGGAGCCATTGACTTGAATGGGTCCGCAGTCCACAAGATAATGCAAAAGATAGGACATGTCTTATCTTATGCGGTGCGGAGGAACGGAATAAAAGCCGCAATGTTTCCGATCCGTGTCTCCAATCTGCAAAAGATAGGGCATGTCCATGAGCCCTAAAGGAGAGTTCACATCACCGTTAGGGCTCATGCACACGAATGTAATGGCTCTGTGCCTGTGCTGCGGACCGCAAATAGTTATTTTTCGTGGGCTTCCGATCTGTGCCTCCTTTCTGCAAAAGTAAAGACATGTCCTATCTTCTGCCGTATCTTGCGGAACCATTCAAGTTATTGAGTCCGCATCCGCTGAAGGGAGTGCAGACGGCCAGTGCCTGTGCAATGAGGACCACTATCTGCGTTCCGCAGCACGGGCACCGAGCCCTCATTTTTCCATTCACCTGACCCGTCAGAAGAACAGGTAAAAAAAACAGCCCCCTCTAAAAAAAAAAAAAAAAAACGGATTCTGTACATCAGATATGCACATTTGGCATCCATCTGAGATGTATTTTTCAGCAGATGAAAAAGTCCTGCGTGCAGCAGTTATTTTTTGTTTTTCTCTCCCCACAAGTTTGAGCCTGGTTGTCCAGTGTGTGCAGAGTGGAAAGAACTCATTCTAGCTCACCATAACAACAGAAATGGAGAAATCTACTGGGGGAACAGCAACCCATCACTGTGGCCTACACATTACTGGGAAGTGGCTAAGGTAATGTGTCTGCCGTCACCAAGAGGCAATTATTTCTATATTGATATTGTAATTCCATATACCCGTATTTTTCGCTTTATAAGACGCACCTGATGATAAGATGCACCTAGATTTTTGAGAAGGAAAATAAGAAAAAAAAATTTAAACCAAAACTAATGGTTGTCTGTGGATGGCACTGTTATATATATATATATCTGTGGTGGGCACACTGTTATAGGGGGGATCTGTGGTGGACACACTGTTATAGGGGGGATCTGTGGTGGACACACTGTTATGGGGGACCTGTGGAGGACACTGTTATAGGGGGATCTGTGGATGACACTGTTATGGGGGATCTGTGGTGGGCACACTGTTATAGGGGATCTGTGGTGGACACACTGTTATGGGGGATCTGTGGAGGACACTGTTATGGGGGGATCTGTGGATGACACTGTTATGGAGGGATCTGTGGTAGGCACACTGTTATGGGGGGATCTGTGGTGGACACACTGTTATAGGGGGATCTGTGGTGGACACACTGTTATGGGGGACCTGTGGAGGACACTGTTATACATACACTGTCATACACTAGTGTGGGGGATGTGGATGACACACATGGCATCTTATGAATGGGGTCACTATTCACACAGGACAATATACTGTTACATATGATGCTGTGACCAGCATTATGCTGGTCACAGTATCATATGTGTCACAGTATATTGTCCTGTGGGAATAGTGACCCCATTACACCATTGGCCACCCACTTACAGCAGTCTTTATGCTGTATGTAAAATCTTTAATGTAATGCTCCATTACACTCTGCTTTCTGTGCAATGGAGCAGTTTTCATGGGAGGAGGGGATGGAGGCTGGCAACACTGCAGCTCACTCATTCATGAAGGCAGAGCGGGAGCGTGAATGAGTGAGCATCGCGAGTTACACTGCCGCCCTGCCTGCCGCTTTTATAGTAAGTTGTACAGATGATTGCCTGAGTTTAAAGTACAAACACTGCTTGCAGAGGATTACTGTACCATGACTTTACTCATAAAAACTGCTGTGTGCGGGGCCCGATGTATTACAGTACAGTGACTGCATCGGGCCCCGCTGCGAGTGTTGCCAGCCTCCATCGAATTAACTCTAATTGAATAACTAGTTTGCGCTAAACCTATAATTGGGGTTAACTAAAAGCAGATAGCGCTGTAGGTGAAAAATAATACATTTTTATTAGAATTTCAAGGGGATATAGTAAGGGCTATCCGCATTAAAATTGCTAAATGGCACTGTGTGAGAGAGTAGTGATAATATAGGGCTCACTATCTCACATACAGCTGCCCAGTGTGGGGGAAGGACCGTAAATGGTCCGTGATCACATGTAGCGTGAGTGACCGAAAACTGCCGCCATGTAATAGTATGCGGCAGATCTCAACCCACATAACCACACACCCCCTGTAGGCGGCTCAAGTAGACAAAACACTATTAATTTCTGGCTCCTAACTAATGTAGGAAATAACTGTCCCTGCTTAATGCTCGACGCGTTTCTTTGCCCTGTACGGGCCAGTCATCAGGAGCTAAAGGAGAGAGCTAGGAGCATGTGTACAATATCTCGTGCCTCTGATAGCGTGCACGAGACCAAACAGACAAGCCTCCGGCACTGTAGCGGCCGTAAGGCGGCCGCGCGATTCTACTGTTTAAATGCCTGTAGCCCCACCCACCAGGCGGAGCCTTCACGGGGACCCATGCAAGTGCCGATCTGGATACAGATCTGCCCCGAGGTAATTGATTGGCTTGCGAGTGGTGGGAATAAAGGATCATTGGGGGTGATAAGGCTAGGAATAACTCTTGTCGTCTATATCTGTCGCCTATCTGGTGCGTTATTAGCTAGGAAATCGCAATGTTCTCAAACAGACATACAGGCTTGAAACGGTTAAGGACAACAAAGCTGGCGATCACTGCTTCTGGGATTCAATGTGATGGTAAACAGCAAATAGCTATTCACAAATGGATGTCAGATTGAACATAAGATCATAATGAAGACCCTCGCCCTGTATGTATAGCTGTACCATGCTGAACGATTGGTCCATCCGGATCAACCCTAAATGTAGTGCAAATATCCACTACAGGAAGCAGGCATGTGGATTAAATGTGATGGTAACTAGCAGAAATCTACATGTAGATGTCAGATAGAGCATAAGATTATTGTAAAGACCCTCGCCCTGTATGTATTGCAATACTGTGTTGAAAGAGCTGGTCCAGCCGGATCAACCCTAAATGTAGAGCAAATATCCACTACAGGAAGCAGGCAAACGAAATAGAATCATTTAATCCTGTGGGTTTTACTGTTTGGAGTCGAAACATCCATTCAGCCTCCTTTCTGAGTAACAGATTGTCCACATCACCACCTCTGGATGGAGACCTCACATGTTCGATCCCTTGGAAACTGATACAGTCTCTCATCCCGGGATGACATGCGGAAACATGTTGAGCCAGCGGGGTATCATCTTCATTGGCAATGTCCCGTAAATGTTCCCCTATCCTCCGACGCAGCTCCCTCTTGGTCTTGCCTACATATTGTTTAAGGCAGGTGCATGTGGCCAAGTATACTACTCCCACCGTTCTACAGTTAATAAATGATCGTATCGTGTAGTTCCGACCTGTGGTTGTACTTGTTATGGTTTTGCCCTTTTTGATCACTTTACAGGCAACGCAACCACTACATCTATACATGCCCAATGGTCTGTCGGGAGCCAAGTCCCCCTAACTGGGGTGGAGAATGTGCTATGCACTAATCTGTCGCCTAGATTGCCCCCTGCGGTAGGTAATGAGCGGTCTGTCTCCGACCAGCTCGCCTACCACAGGGTCCGCGTGAGGATCCCCATGCTTCCTGTAGTACATTACGCACTTCCCTATGGGCCACATCGAAGGTCCCAATAATTCTAAAGGGTCCCCATCAGGTGTCCTCGCCTTCGGGACCAGCAGGTCCTCTCTACTGCATGAAGCTGCATGGTGGTATGCTTCCCTCAGTGGGGCTTTTGGGTATCCCCTCTGTTTAAATCTCGTGAAGAGGTCATCCGAGGCATGTTTAAAATCACTCCATTCGGAGCAGTTTCTCCTCGCCCTAAGGTACTGTCCCTTAGGGATCCCCGCTTCAATGCGTATGGATGACCGCTGTCCCAACAGAGCAAGGAATTGGTGGCTGTCGGCTTGCGGAACATATTTGTTATTATCCCGCCCTGTGTGTCAAGGGCAATCGTCAAATCCAGGAAAGTGAGTTTGGTCTCACTTATTTCACAAGTGAAAAAGAGACCCCAATTGTTTACATTGAGGCACTTCACAAACTCCTCAAATTCAACCTTAGAGCCCTTCCATAAGATGAACACGTCATCAATGAACCTCATCCATATCAAAATGGATGAGGCCCATTTTTCCATGGTATCGCCGAAAACCACCTTCTTCTCCCACCAGCCCAGGTAGAGGTTGGCGAATGTAGGGGCACATGGGCTCCCCATCGCCACTCCCTGAGCTGGTGGAAGATACGTCTGTCAAAGGCAAAGATGTTATGGCTGAGGATAAATTGCAACAACGTAATAACGAAATCATTGTGCAGTTGATATTGTATCCCCCTTTCCGCCAGGAATGCTGCGGCCGCCTCACAGCCCTTTTGATGGGGAATCGAGCTGTATAAAGCTTCGACGTCAAGGCTTGCCAGCAGCGTCCCGGATTCACAGTGCACATCATTTAATATCCTCAATACGTCCATGGTGTCCCGGACGTGTGAAGGCAGGCTCACCACAAATGGCCTAAGGATTCGGTCAACATAGATACTGATTTTTTCCGTAATGCTGCCTATACCCGACACTATGGGCCTGCCCTTCAGGGGGGAAGTCCCTTTATGGATCTTTGGAAGGGAATAAAAAGATGGTAACACTGGAAATTTGGGGAGCATAAAATCAAACTCAGCCTTATTGATGAGGCCCTTAGATCTACCACAATTTAGGATCTGTGTAAGATCCATCATGAACCTCTCAGTAGGATCGCTAGTCAGTCTATTGTAGCAAGCCTTGTCATCCAAAATTTTCATGCACATCTGTACATATTGGTCATTATTCATAACGACTATATTGCCCCCCTTGTCGGAGGGCTTGATGACAATGCTGCTATCTCTCTGGAGATTTTCCAAGGCTAACCATTCATCCTCGGGCATATTCGACGCTATTCTCCCATTGATCTGAAGGGATCTCAATTTATCGGTCACCACAGTAATGAATGCGTCAAGAGGTGATCTTATGCTCTATCTGACATCTACATGTAGATTTCTGCTAGTTACCATCACATTTAATCCACATGCCTGCTTCCTTAGTGGATATTTGCACTACATTTAGGGTTGATCCGGATGGACCAATCGTTCAGCATGGTACAGCTATACATACAGGGCGAGGGTCTTCATTATGATCTTATGTTCAATCTGACATCCATTTGTGAATAGCTATTTGCTGTTTACCATCACATTGAATCCCAGAAGCAGTGATCGCCAGCTTTGTTGTCCTTAACCGTTTCAAGCCTGTATGTCTGTTTGAGAACATTGCGATTTCCTAGCTAATAACGCACCAGATAGGCGACAGATATAGACGACAAGAGTTATTCCTAGCCTTATCACTCCCAATGATCCTTTATTCCCACCACTCGCAAGCCAATCAATTACCTCGGGGCAGATCTGTATCCAGATCGGCACTTGCATGGGTCCCCGTGAAGGCTCCGCCTGGTGGGTGGGGCTACAGGCATTTAAACAGTAGAATCGCGCGCCGCCTTACGGCCGCTACAGTGCCGGAGGCTTGTCTGTTTGGTCTCGTGCACGCTATCAGAGGCACGAGATATTGTACACATGCTCCTAGCTCTCTCCTTTAGCTCCTGATGACTGGCCCGTACAGGGCAAAGAAACGCGTCGAGCATTAAGCAGGGACAGTTATTTCCTACATTAGTTAGGAGCCAGAAATTAATAGTGTTTTGTCTACTTGAGCCGCCTACAGGGGGTGTGTGGTTATGTGGGTTGAGATCTGCCGCATACTATTACATGGCGGCAGTTTTCGGTCACTCACGCTACATGTGATCACGGACCATTTACGGTCCTTCCCCCACACTGGGCAGCTGTATGTGAGATAGTGAGCCCTATATTATCACTACTCTCTCACACAGTGCCATTTAGCAATTTTAATGCGGATAGCCCTTACTATATCCCCTTGAAATTCTAATAAAAATTTATTATTTTTCACCTACAGCGCTATCTGCTTTTAGTTAACCCCTTGCCAGCCTCCATCCCCTTCTCCCATCCCGCTGATACATCACAGTACGGCAGCGATGTATCAGCGCCATCAGAGTTGGCAGCATTTGCTTTATAAGACGCACTTTTATTTCCCCCCCCCCACTTTTGGGGGCAAAAAAGTGCGTCTTATAAAGTGAAAAATACGGTATTCTGCGTATAATGGTATTATACTTGATTATTAGCTTTCATTGACACATTGTGATATGAGTCTAGCTCTAAGGCCTCGTTCACATTTCCGTGTCCGTGAAAAAATCAGTCCATGTTTCATCCATGAAGATGTCCACGAAGTATTTATGTTTGCTCTTTTCCGTTTTTGCCCTCCTCGTGTCTGTGGAAAATTAATTTCAAAAGCATCTCCTGTCAGTGAAAAACGGACCCAACATGGACCAAACACGGATGTCATCGGTGTGTCTGTGATTTTCACGCACCCATAGACCTCAATGGGCATGTTTGGTCCGCACTAAAGTAGTGCATGTCTCTGGGATTTTTTCACCGACCCGTAGACAGAACATATTAAAGTCAACAGATATATGTGGAAAATATGCAGACAGCACATCTCAGCAAAAAACAGAAATGTGAACAAGACCTAAGGCCTCATTCACACATACGTGGATTTTCACAGACAGCGGCCCGTGAAAACCCGGCCTGCCATCCTGCTGAGTGCACGAGCGCATGGCGTCATTTGTTGGTATTCTGATGTACAGTAATACACTCGTATGATCTATACAAGTGTGTTACTTTACAGCGGCGGCACGAAGCGCACAGCGTCATAGCAACCTATGGCGCCGTGCTCTCGTGCACTCAGCAGGATAGCAGGCCGGGTTTTCACGGACCGTGGTCTGTGAAAATCCAGGTATGTGTGTCGTTCTGCAGGAATATCCTGGATCCGGCTCTTGATTTTACCCTTTTTACTGCAATGGGTGGAATCTGCAACAAAACGTGTAAGGAATCTGTGTCCTGATTGGATGTTTTTTTTTTAAATCTTATTTGAATGCAGGATCTGAACTGAAATACACAGCAAATCTGCAATGTGTGAACAGTATGAGACTAATGCTGAATCCACAGCTTCTACAGTGATTTCTACTTCAGCCCACTTTATCGGTATTTGTTTCATAGGTGTATATGCCACGTGGACAAGCCCACATCAGAGGACCTGAGCAGTGTGATGCCGCGGCTCTTCTCAACCTGATAAATAATTGTGATTATTTCAACGTACCAAATATATCGAGGGTTAGAGAGGTAACGTATCCTTTTTTATATTCACGGGTACTGTCACAGGAACATGTATTCATCTGTCGTATGTTTGTTACATATTTCTTTAACCTTTTAAGGACACAGGACGTACCCGTACTTCCTGTATCCTGTCCCTAAAGATGGCGCCCGCTCCTGCTTCATGCGGGCGCCATCTCTGCGGGTGGCTACCTGCTTATTCAAGCCGACCCCCGCAGCTAATGTTGGGGATCGGCAGCGCTGCCGATCGTGAACATTTAACCCCTTAGATGCCATGGTTAATCCTGACCACAGCATCTGCACGCGATTAAAACCGAAAGTAAAACTTTCGGCAGCTCTCCGGCTCCCCCTTGTGGCGATCGGGGGAACTAAAGGAAGCTAGTAAAATCATCAGACTCAAATACAAGTGTATTGGAGTTTATGATAGAAGCAATCAGATGACTGATTTATATAGTTTCCTATGGGAGCTATATAAAAGTGTTAAAAAAATATAAAAAAATAAAATAAAAAAAGCCTAAAAATTCAAATCACCCCCCTTTTCCCAAAAATATATAAAAAGAATACTTTCTTTAAAAAAAATATTCATCATGTGTGTCGCAATGTGCGAAAACGCCCATAGTAAAAAAATATAAATAAATATATATATATATATATATATATATAAATCCAAAGAATTGAAGAAGCACTCCAGATATGGTGAAACGAATGGTGGACCGACTTTATTCCCCTTGCAACGTTTCAACTGCACAATGCAGTCTTTCTCAAGCATACAAATGGTGCATACAAGGGGTATTAAATACCCATACAAATTAACAACGTGATTAGACATCATTAGTGAAAAACAGCAAATTTGTGTACATAATTATAAATATTCAATATAAAATTCATATTGCCGTGCATATAAAAATTCCACAAGACATCTCCATATATCCATATAATCAAAAAAACAGAGTGACATGATCATAATCATAAAGTGCATAAGTGCCAATAAAATATTCCACATGTGTATATATCATGATTAGTGGAAAGGTGAATTAATACAACAAACATCACCTGTGTGTACTACATATTTCAAATACTACTCACACAGCGGTGTATAGCCATCGTGGTCACAGTTGGCGTCCCTGAGAACCTACTGCGCATGCTTGAACAGACAGGGAGATCGGCGCGTCGTCGGCCTGCGTTCAACGTCATCAACAGGTCACGTGAGTCATCACATGACCAACCTTGGCAACGGAGGACGCTCAGCACTAACGAAGTTCCTGAAGTAGCAACGAGGGGGAGGCGAGAGGAGACCCAATACAGCAGTACATGACATGTCACATGTGCTGTAGCCAGGGCAACCTGTCACCAACTCAACGCCGCATCTCACCGGACATGCCGATACCTGCCACAAAGAAAGGCGGAGGTAATAGGGATCAATTACAGAGAAAAGCAAAAAAAAGAAACACTAGGACCATCACAAAAAAATAATGAAAAATGAATTAACTCTAATGTCGACCACTCTCAAGGGCACCACAGTATATAGCAAAAAAGGAAGGTACCCGCAGCTGTACCATGTGTACTGGTCATAACTGCTGGGACAATTATGGGGACTGCGCACCCAGGGCAAAACTGCCTCAGGAGCCCAGAGCCCAGATATAGCCTCCAATACTAATGTGGCCGCCCCTTATGGTCCATAGCAATAAATACAGTCTGTTGAATATACAATGCTCGGATGGTCCCATATTCTGCTCCAAAAGATAAATGTATATCGTGTAGACCACTGATGGGGTACACCACTGGATAAAACTCAAGTTGGGTAACTAGAAGAAATAAGAAAAATAGTATAAATAAAATTATACAATCCCAATATTTATAAAATTTGATAAAAATACACCATCTGTAACTACGTATCCAATACTGAATGAGTACTCCAATTCAACAAAAGAGGGAGTGTCACCCTATATTATATCCCATCTAAATTCTACATTTAATCCTTGTGGTTTGAGTGATTGCAAGCGATGTATCCATCTAAGTTCACATTGTTTAAGAGCCAAAGCTCAATCACCTCCTCTGGAGGATATAGAGATCTGATCAAGGATAGTAAAACGCAGATCACTTTCACTGTGTCCCAATTGCACAAAATGGCTAGGGACAGGCAATTATATATATATAATTTTTTTTGGACGCTTCATTTCCCCTAAAAAAATGAAATAAAAAGTGATCAAAAAGTTATACACACCCTATAATGGTATCACTTAAAAGTTCAGATTGTCCTGCAAAAAATAAGCCCCCATACAACTCTGTACACATAAATACAAAAAAGTTATAGGGGTCAAAATATGGCGACAAATTTTTTTTTTTAAATTTCCCACTTTAGAATTTTTTTTCACTATCAAAACACAAAAAAAACTATACATATTAGGTATCGCCAGATTCGTACTGACCTGTAGAATAAGACTAACTGGTCAGTTTTATTGCACATCGAACGTCGGAATTTAAAAACCGGTAAAACTGTGGTGGAATTGCATTTTTTTTTTGCAATTTCACCCCATTTGGAAATTTTTTACCGCTTCCCACTACATCATATGCAATATTAAATGGTGGCGTTGGAAAGTACAACTTGTCCTGCAAAAAACAAGCCCTCATATGGCTATGTGAACGGAAAAATAAAAAAGTTATGGCTCTCGGAAGGCAGGGAGCGCAAAATGAAAACCCAAAAATGAAAAAAAACCTGTGTCCTTAAGGGGTTAAAGAGGACCTGTCACCCCAGAATGCAACACAATCTGAAGCACCATGTTATAGAGCAGGAGGAGCTGAGCAGATTCATATATAGTTTAGTGGGAAAAGATTCAGCAGAACTAGTAATTTATACATTTATATCTTTCGGTACAGGAGGGAGGGGTTATCAGTGACTGACAGCTATCTCTCTATACACCCTTATACACACAGTGCTATCTATTAGGAAATAGGATGAATGAAGTTCCAGCACCGTGTAGTTCTTTTGTTGCTTATCTTTATTTGTCAATCAACATCATAGTGGTCATCACCTCCCACCACCTCCGATCAGGTTATGATTAAGAACAGAGACGTTCAAAACATGTCGACCTGATCGGAGGTGGTGGGAGGTGATGACCACTGTTTGTTTTCTACGATGTTGATTGACAGATAAAGATAAGCCACAAAAAAAACTACCCGGTGCTGGAACTTCATTCATCCTATTTCCTATGTAAGAGCTTAGACTCTTTCCGTGCACGGACATTGTTGGCTGAGCTGGACTTGTTTTATATTATTTACAGTGCTTTCAGTCTCTGATAACCCCCCCTCCCTGTACCTGTTAGAAAAAGCAAAGTTATAAATGTACAAATTGCAGGTTGAGGTAGAACGTGCGTGGGTGTTCTCAATTCACCGCTATAGGGGTCCTGAAAAGTAGCCAAGTGCTGGCTGGGCTATTTCCGGCAGCTGAGTGGAAAGGTGGCCATGCATGCATGGTGCGCTCTTAATACACCACTCAGCTATTTTTGGAACTACCATAGCAGTGAGAGGAGAGCACATGCACTCTCCTTCATTTTGGGGAGCACGTTCTGGAGATAAGTGTAAGACTCACCTCTGAGACTCGCACCTATCTGACATTGATGACATAGCTTAACGATATGCCTTTAAAGTCTGAGATGGGCAAACCCCTTTAATGACCATGGGATTAGTGGTATAATGGCCCTAACTTTTTTTATTTGTTAGTCTACTTAAAACATTTTTGTGACACACAAATACATGTGCAAAAATTTGTGAAAAATAATTTTTATTTCAATTTATAGCTCTTTATACTTTAAAGAGGACCGGTCACCACGCACCATGTTATAGAGCAGGAGGACCCGAGCAGATTGATATATATTTTAGTGGTAAAAGATTCAGTAAAACCTGTAATTTATACATATTATATCTTTGATTTTTCCACCTCCTGTGAAGAGCTATCGGTACAAGTTGGAAGTGCTATCAGTGACTGACAAATCTCTGTCTGTACACTTATACACACAATGCTGTCAGTCACTGATAACACCTCTCTCCTGTACCGATAACTCTTCCCAAGAGGTTAAAAAGGCAAAGATATAAATGTATAAATTACAGATTTTAGTGAATCGTTTCCCATAAAACTATACATCAATCTGCTCAGCTCCTCTTGCTGTATAACATGGTGCTTTCATACTGCCTTTTGCGGTGACAGGTCCCCTTTAACCTCTTAAGGACACAGGATGTATGGGTACGTCCTAATGTCCAAGTCCTTAAGGACACAGGACGTACCCATACCTCCTAAATTAAATCGCGTCTCGAAAAAATACAAAAAAAAATCGGGCTAGAAACATGGCTCCTGCTGCGATCGTTCAGCAGGAACCATGTTAAAATGCCCTAGGGGGGACCCCCCCCCCATATCGGTGATTGCTGCAAACCGCAGGTCAGTTCAGACCTGCGGTTTGCAGCTCTTTGTGCGATCTCTGATCGGGATCAGAGACTAAATGCCCCCAAAGTGTTAAATTTTCACCCCCCTGCAGCCCCCAATCATATTGTGGCTGCAGGGGTGCAGGGGGTGTGGTTGTGGGAGGCGGTGCGTTGGCGGTATAGTGGTTCTATCAGAGTGTCACATTGCTGACCGCGGTATGGAAGGGGTTAACAGGGAGGGAAGCTCCCTCCCTCTCGCATCGGAGGGCTGCTGTGCCTTTGCAGCCCCCCGACAGGATGGGATCGCAGAGGGAGGGAGCTCCCCTCCCTCCCCATCACCCACTACTCTGTTCTGGCAGCTTGTGATGGTTACCATGGCAGCAGCGTCCTGCTCTTCATGGTCCTGAATGCTAAAGGAAAATTTTTCCTTATGCTAAAGGAAAAAGTCTTTTCAGACTTTGTAAAGTAAAAAATACAGTAAAGTTCACTTATAAACACAGAAATGCAAAAGCACTCTGCAATCAGCACTCTACCCTTCCTCTATGCTAGAGTTTATCAGAGGTGTCAGTGTACATTTTGATCAAAAAGTAATATGAGTGGTCCTAACGCTAAATCCTACCTGTTGTGGGCCATGACACTAAGGGGGCCGTATCCTAAGGGAATTAAGTGATATCATAGCCAGACCATTATTTCTGATATTTACGGACTCCATAATAACAGGGAATGTTCCACAGGATTGGCGCATAGCAAATGTGGTGCCAATATTCAAAAAGGGTCCAAAAACAGAGCCTGGAAATTATAGGCCGGTAAGTTTAACATCTATTGTTGGTAAACTGTTTGAAGGGTTTCTAAGAGATGCTATTTTGGAGTATCTCAATGAAAATAAGCAAATAACGCCATATCAGCATGGCTTCATGAGGGATCGGTCATGCCAAACAAATTTAATCAGCTTCTATGAGGAGGTAAGTTCTAGACTTGACAGCGGCGAATCAATGGATGTCGTATATATGGACTTCTCCAAAGCATTTGACACCGTACCTCATAAAAGGTTAGTATATAAAATGAGGATGCTCGGACTGGGAGAAAATGTCTGTATGTGGGTAAGTAACTGGCTGAGTGACAGAAAACAGAGGGTGGTTATTAACAGTACACACTCAGATTGGGTCACTGTCACTAGTGGGGTATCTCAGGGGTCAGTGTTGGGCCCTATTCTCTTCAATATATTTCTTAATGATCTTGTAGAAGGCCTGCACAGTAAAATATCTATTTTTGCAGATGACACTAAACTGTGTAAAGTAATTAACACTGAAGAGGACAGTTTTCTGCTACAGAAGGATCTGGATAGATTGGAGGCTTGGGCAGAAAAATGGCAGATGAGGTTTAACACTGACAAATGTAAAGTTATGCACATGGGAAGGAATAATGCAAGTCACCCGTACATATTAAATGGTAAAACACTCGGTAACACTGACATGGAAAAGGATCTAGGAATTTTAATAAACAGCAAATTAAGCTGCAAAAACCAGTGTCAGGCAGCTACTGCCAAGGCCAATAAGATAATGGGTTGCATCAAAGGGGCATAGACGCCCGTGATGAGAACATAGTCCTACCACTTTACAAATCACTAGTCAGACCACACATGGAGTACAGTGTACAGTTCTGGGCTCCTGTGAACAAGACAGACATAGCAGGGCTGGAGAGGGTTCAGAGGAGGGCAACTAAAGTAATAACTGGAATGAGGGATCTACAGTACCCTGAAAGGTTATCAAAATTAGGTTATTCACTTTAGAAAAAAGACGACTGAGGGGAGATCTAATAACTATGTATAAATATATCAGGGGTCAGTACAGAGATCTCTCCCATCATCTATTTATCCCCAGGACTGTGACTGTGACAAGGGGACATCCTCTGCGTCTGGAGGAAAGAAGGTTTGTACACAAACATAGAAAAGGATTCTTCACTGTAAGAGCAGTGAGACTATGGAACTCTCTGCCTGAGGAGGTGGTGATGGTGAGTACAATAAAGGAATTCAAGAGGGGACTGGATTTATTTCTGGAGTGTAATATTATTACAGGTTATAGCTACTAGAGAGGGGTCGTTGATCCAGGGAGTTATTTTGATTGCCTGATTGGAGTCTGGAAGGAATTTTTTTTTCCCTTAAGTGAGGAAAATTGGCTTTTGCCTCACAGGGGTTTTTTGCCTTCCTCTGGATCAACTTGTAGGAAACAGGCCGAACTGGATGGACAAATGTCTTTTTTCGGTCTTATATACTATGTTACTATGTTACTATGACAGCCACATAAATTCAGGGAGTGCGGGCCCAGCATGCATCCTGGATCAACCCTGCTTTTTAACCTTCTTAGTGCCGTAACAGCCTCCATTAATCCAGGGATGCAGGTACCAACATGCATGCTGAGCCCACTATGTACTCCTCCTGTTGGGGGCCATGACAGCCACATAAAATCAAAGGAGTGCAGGCCCAGCATGCACGCTGGATCAACCTTGCTTTTTAACCTTTTTGGTGCCTTAACAGCCTTCATTACATCCAGGGATGCAGGTACCAACAAGCATGCTGAGCCCACCATGTACTCCTCCTGGAGCCAAATGGCTACTAGTAGGTACTATGAGTGCAAATTACGTTCTTTACTTACTCTGATTAAAACCAGCCTATAGGACAGACAAACTAGTCAGGTGTGCACGACAGAATGGAGGTTGCCACACCTCCAGTATATACTACACAGAAACACAAGTGGGTGGGGGGTCAGTCATCAAAGGCACCAAAAAGGTTAAAAAGTAGGGTTGATCCAGCGTGCATGCAGGACCTGCACCCCCTTGATTTTATGTGGCTGTCATGGCCCCCAACAGGAGGAGTACATAGTGGGCTCAGCATGCATGTTGGTACCTGCATCCTTGGATTAAAGGAGGCTGTTACGACACTAAGAAGTTTAAAAAACAGGGTTGATCTGGCATGCATGCTGGGCCCGCACTCTCTGAATTCATGTGGATGTCATGGCCCACAACAGGTATTCTAACATTGACCAGCAGGCTGCGCCAGAGAGGCCTGCTGGAAATCACTACAGCCAGGCTCGGGGCCCTCATCGGAAGCCAGTTAAGCTTCACAACACATCAGCACCCCGCAATTGCATTTGTGGGGTGCTGATGGGTGACAGGAGTCCACTCCCTCTGTCACCGCTTTACATGCGGTGGGCACCATTGTGCGCAGCATGTAAAGCATTAAACAGCCTGGATCGGCACTCCTGCCGGTCCGGGCTGTTAGAGCAGGGCTCTGGCTCTTATGTGAGAACTGGGTCCCCGCTCCCCGCTGCACGGGAGACCCATGTAGCGCTTAGACTGGGCTGCAGTAAAAAAGCATCTGCCCAGCCTATGGCTTCCTAGTGACTGCCGTAAAAACACGTATGGGTGGTCACTAAGGGGTTAAACCCGCATCATACATTTACAGTGGTGCGGGTTTAATGCCCTGCACCATACACAGCACAGGTCTGGTTCATGGCTTTGCCACCAATTTCTTATATTGATTCCATGCATCTAAAATAACTTTACGAATACAGTAGTCTTTCCTCCAGAAACACCTTTCTGTTGTGTGTTGTGTCTGATATAATAAGCTCTGTTATTGGGGCACAGTTGCTGCTATAACATAGTCAGTAGAAAGATCCAGCTCACCCCATATTCCACATCCCTGTGCAGAGAACGAACTAGGCAAATGTAAAAATAGGAAAGAATGGTTCCAGCACTCACAATAAAACTTAGTTGCGCTTTTATTTCTTCTTGTAGCAAATAACTCACATAGACACAATCCTCCACCCCAGCAAAGTTGACGCGTTTTGAACACAGGTGTGTTCATAATCGGAACCATATAAGACTCCCCTTGCTTGACTTTTAAATACCCCCAATTGAGTCGGGGGTGGGAATACACAAACCTAATGCAAAGGAAGTACTCATTAACTTGCCACATTTATCATACGCTAGATAGTGAAGAAAACAGGAAGTGCTGGATGTAAACAGTCCTCCCAGGATAGGCTGAAGCCCAGACAGGGGGAAGAAAAGCACAGACATGAAAAACAGGTATTGAGGAAGAAAACAGGAAGTGCTGGATGTAAACAGTCCTGCCAGGATAGGCTGAAGCCCAGACAGGGGGGAGAAAAGCACAGACATGAAAAACAGGTATTGGGGGCATATATATGCATTGTATGGTTGCACCGGGTATTGAATTATCGATACCCAATCGATACTTTTGTACCGGGAACAATTTTATAGCAGGATTTGCCTTTTACAGATATTTGGCTGCGCTACTGTGCAGCCTAGTATCAGAGAACATGGCGCGCTGCTCTCAGCGTGCACCAAGTCCTCCTCAGCAGCACAGTGGAGAAGGAGTCTCTCCCTCCCCACTGTGCCACTGCTGCCAATGACGAGAGAGTGGAGGGGCTGTGGCCACTGAGCCACCAATGAAGATAACTTACCCATTGATACAAATACAGGCAGCGGGTTATGGCAGCAGAATCACATAGCCAGCACCCGACCTCTATGACAGGGAGCTGCTATTAGCGGCAATTAACCCCTCGGGCGGCACCTGTATTTGTATTAAACGTTAGTTATCTTCATTAGTGGCGCCCTCCCCCCCAGACCCCAGTATTAAAGGGAACCTGTCACCTCCAGAAACCACCCCAAGCCGCCAGCAGCATGTTTCTAATGATCCCTGTGTTTCTTAAGTCAGATGCGGTAAAAGCTCAGAAAATTATCTTTTAACTCCGGCCAGCTCACTCCTCGTGTCAGGCTTGGAGTCAAGGGGGCAGCAGCCTCCTTGATTCAAGCTGCGGTAACCACGCCCCCTTTCCTGCCCCTTTGCTGTGACTGACAGCCGGCTGTTCGGTAAGGCCAGTCGGCTTTCGGGCATAGGCGCTGTCAGTCACAGCGAAGGGGGCAGGGTTACCGCGGCTTGAAGGAAGGAGGCCGCTGCCCCCTTGACTTCAAGCCTGACATGAGAAGCGCGCCGGCCGGGGATAAAAAATCATTTTCTGAGCTTTTACTGCATCTGACTTATGAAACACAGGGATCATTAGAAACACGCTGCTAGATACTGTCAGGTGCTGCCGGCGGCTTGGGGTGGTTTTTGGAGGTGACAGGTTCCCTTTAAAGTAATTGATTGCGCAATGCACCCAACCTCCACCAGTATTAAAGTCATTGGTGGCAGTGGCCACAGGGTCCCTGCCCCCCCTACTCATTGGTGGTGCAGTGGCAACTTCCGATAGGGGCCACAGCAGTGAAATCTCTGGGCATCCGTTTCGTTACCATGGAAGCCAGGACGTTAATGAAGCGCTGGCTGCCATGGTAAGCTCCCTGCTGCTGTGTGCACGGGCAGCAGGCAGAGTGTACAGTCCTATTCACCCTAATAGAGCTCTATTAAGGTGAATAGGACAAGGGAATAAAAGATCCCAGGTTCTAGTCCCTAAGGGGGAAATAGTTATTAAATAAAAAGTAAAAAAAAAGAAAAAAACACCAAAATATTACGTTTAAATCACCCACTTTCCCAATTTTACATATAAAATATATAAATAAATAAATAAACATTACATATTGCCACGTCCAAAAAGTCCAAACTAAAAAAATAAATGAAAAAAGCATTCATTATTTTTTTTGCCACCTTGTCCCCTTGAAAAATAGCATAGGATTGTTCTATTATGGGCTGGACGTTCCATAAAATGTGGAATGCACGCGGCTTTTTTGGTGTTTTATTTTTTTTGCGTTGAAAAGAGTATTGCAATACTTTTTATGGTGAGGTATTCCAATTTGGCAACCAGACAACTTCTTTAATGACTAACGTGAACAACACTTCATGTTTTCACAGATAATAAAGTGCCGAAATGAGTTGATGCATTCTTTTGATATGACAGTCTCGACTCCTTGGTTAGCAGCCTTTGGACAAAAGATGTACAATCTAGTTACAGAATTCAAACATGTGCCTGGCCTTGTAAGAGAGTGTGACAAAATGCAGGAGGTAATAGCCTGATATATGATTTATATTTGCTGCTTCATTCTGTTCCATGGAAGGCTTGTATGACATATAAACTGGATACACCATAAATTTAAGGCTACTTTCACACTAGCGTTTTTGCTGCATCCAGCAGGGCTCAGCAAAAACACCTCCATTACTGATAATACAACCATCTGCATTTGTAATGAATGGATCCGGTTGTATTATCTGTAACATAGCCGTTTTCTATTGTGTCTGATTGTATGGGAATGCAACCAAACAGAACGGAATGCATTTTGGAGCATTCCTTTCTGTTCAGTTACCTTTTGGCCCCATTGCCAATGAATGGGGATCCTATGACGGATCTCAATACCGGAAAATATTAACGCTAGTGTGAAAGTAGCCTAAGATATATAGGACTGATCCAGAAAAAGGGTTACAAATTCCCTGTTTGAAGTGTGCACGCAGTCCTATGACTGCCAGTGTGCTTAAGGCTGGCCATATTAGCTGTCAGATGGACAGTTCCTTCTGATACCCTCTACACATGCTTGCTTGGCTTTGTATGTGTATTCAATAGGGATTGAGAGACCCATGGCAGCAATTTATCTCCCTTAAACGGGATGTCACACTTAGGCTACTTTCACATCTGTGCTTTCCCTTTCCGAGATCATAGGATCTCAATAGCGGGGGGGGGGGTTGGGGGTTTACGGTATGTATCGAGCAGGGTATGTTTGGAGCAGGGTCAGGAGCTGAGTCCACTCCATATGCTACTGGTTTCACTTCACCTGCCTGCAGTGACAGGGATCAGATACAAATCCAATCCAGGTTATTTAACCACTCATATGCCATGGTTAATAGCAACTGCGGCATTTTAGGGATTAGACATAGGAAGGGGGCTTTGTCCCTCAGCATTCCCCAGAATGCAATCATGGGGTGCCGATTGGTTGTCTTATCAGCCCAGGGCCTAGTGAAGGCACCCAGGCCTGCCACGTTAGGACTCCTATTACACTGTGTCTCTGGCTTGATGTCAGGAGGCTTTTAATTGCAATAATGAAGCGTTGATTTGTAAAGTACAAGTGTTCAAGTCAGGTTTAATAAAGTTTTTAGACACCCGGAATTTGAAAACTTATAAGAAAAAAACCTTTTCTCGTTTACCATGTAAAAATCTAAACATACAAATAAACAAAGTTGGTATTGCTGCATCTGGAAAAGTCTAAATTATTAAGATATTGCATTATTTATCCCACAAGGTAAATGCTGTAAAAAAAATATCAGAATATCAGAAACTGCTCTTTTCTTGTTCTTCCCCTAAAATTGTAAATAATAAAAGTAAAAAAATGATCAGAAAGTCGCGTGTGTAGCTGGCCAGCTAAGACCTGTCCTAGGTTGCTAATATGGCTTATATGTTTTTACAGCTAGACCTGCCAATAACCTTAATACAGTTCATAGGTTTATATGTTAAAAACAAAAGCAGTTATTTACGGTGACTTCATGTTTTGGATGTCATATAACAGTTATATATTGTGTTCACAGAAGCAGAAAGATAATATGCCTTTAACCTGCGGTTTGCTGCGTTTTCAGGTTATTCGGGTCTCTGGTGACCCGATAACCCAGAATAGGATGGTGATCGGTGGTGTGATAATACACCACCAATCACCCTCCTTAGATCCTGGGAGGTGACATCACCTCACAGCATCCAATGCGATTGGCCGCACGGGTGGGCAGGGGTTAACTCCCCCCTGCTCTCCTCCTGCTCTCCTCCTACATTCGGCGTCCGGAGTAAGGAGAGAGAAGCAGCCTGCGTCCGATCTCCAGAGCACCCCAGCACCATCTGTGGCCAGCAACCCCCTTTCCTGTTCCTCCACAGTGCCATCTGGCACTTATAGGTACTTAGAGATAGGTAAGGGACAGGTTGGGTTAGGCAGGGATACTTAGGAACAGTTTAGTGTTAAAAAATAATAAAATGTTTCACTGTTGCATCACCCTGATCGGGTGTCTGTGGTCCACAGCACAACTGTGTGACCCTAGCCCCCCCAGGGGTGCTGCAGCTTGCCCCCCCCCCTACCTCCCCACACACATTCTTTGAGGCGCAAGCGTTTTTTTTTTTTTGCGTACGCTGACTGTGGTGGGGACTCTTAGTGTCCGGCCACTGTTAGCGCATTGCCCATCCCACCTCTGATCAGCGAGTTTGAATTTTTTTTCTTCAAAGGCAAAGTACGCTAACACCCGTGCCCCCCACACACACGCACACTAAAGTTCTTCACGCACACACACACACACACACACACACACTCCCCTATGGCCCGCCGGACATTCTCGACCGAGGAGGCATACGCCCAGTTTGCCTCCGACTCCAAGAGCCCCAGTGAGGATGTGGATGACCCCACTTTCCTCTTGTCATCCGTGTCCTCCTCATCATCTAACATAGTAACATAGTATATAAGACCGAAAAAAGACATTTGTCCATCCAGTTCGGCCTGTTTCCTACAAGTTGATCCAGAGGAAGGCAAAAAACCCCTGTGAGGCAGAAGCCAATTTTCCTCACTTAAGGGGAAAAAAATTCCTTCCCGACTCCAATCAGGCAATCAGAATAACTCCCTGGATCAACGACCCCTCTCTAGTAGCTATAGCCTGTAATAATATTACACTCCAGAAATAAATCCAGTCCCCTCTTGAATTCCTTTATTGTACTCACCATCACCAGCTCCTCAGGCAGAGAGTTCCATAGTCTCACTGCTCTTACAGTGAAGAATCCTTTTCTATGTTTGTGTACAAACCTTCTTTCCTCCAGACGCAGAGGATGTCCCCTTGTCACAGTCACAGTCCTTGGGATAAATAGATGATGGGACAGATCTCTGTACTGACCCCTGATATATTTATACATAGTTATTAGATCTCCCCTCAGTCGTCTTTTTTCTAAAGTGAATAACCCTAATTTGGATAACCTTTCAGGGTACTGTAGATCCCTCATTCCAGTTATTACTTTAGTTGCCCTCCTCTGAACCCTCTCCAGCTCTGCTATGTCTGTCTTGTTCACAGGAGCCCAGAACTGTACACAGTACTCCATGTGTGGTCTAACCAGTGATTTAAATATCTCAAAAATACGGATGGCACAAAGTTCCACTAAAATAAATAGTTTATTGATAACATTATTAAAAACATACACTACAATTCATTATGCATGGGAAACCATTCATAAAAGCGCCATAACGCATCCTGCAAATAAGTTGTAACCAGGGTACATACGCCCAGTATAACTTCTCCACGATAGTCTTATCTATGTCCTAACTTAGATAGTCCTCCTACTTACTATAGTACAGCCCTTACATATTAGTATGAGATAGTTCACAGGTATGGCACCATCAGGCATCAACATACATAGACTGCTGTATCCTAATCTTCAATAAATGAACCTGGCTGACCCATATAGCATTAAGAAGTAGATCGAGATTACATACCCTTAAAAGTTCTCCTGTGCAGGAATGGCGCCCCCTCTACGCGCGTTTCGCGTGTTTGCTTCGTCAGGAGGAGAGCTAACCAGTGATTTGTAAAGTGGTAGGACTATGTTCTCATCTAGCGATGATGATGAGCCCCCAAGGCGGCAGAGACATCACCAGGTGGAGCAAGGGGACTGCCATGCCAGGGACCCTGTGGCCCACACTAGTATGAGCAGCTCTGAGGCTCGTACTAGTTTTCCGGCCCACCAGATAAGTTCACCTGAGCCCCCTACCGGTGAACTTGCATGGTGTACCCCAGAGAATTTTGAGCCCGTGATTCCAGATTTTGTTGGCCAACCAGGAATCCATTTTCCTACAGTGGGCTTCACTGAATATGACTATTTTAGTCTTTTTTTCAGTGACCACTTTGTGAATCTGATGGTGGAGCAAACGAACCTGTACGCCCAACAGTTCCTTGCTCAACACCCGGGCTCTTTTTTGGCTAGGGCCGGTGGCTGGACTCTGGTCAGTGCAGCCGAGATGAGGACGTTTTGGGGCCATGTGCTGCACATGGTCCTAGTCAAAAAACCTAATGTCAGGCTGTACTGGAGTGGGGACGTCCTCTACCAGACCCCACTTTACAGTACGGCCATGACACGCTCCTGTTTTGAGGCCATCCGGAAATGCCTGCATTATGCAGATAATGCAGCATGTCACCCCCCGTCCCCCGAGGTGATTCTGCCTATGACCGCCTGTACAAAATCAGGCCGGTCATCGATCACTTCGGGGCCAAATTTTTGGAGGCCTATGTACCTAGGTCGCGGTTAATGAGTCTCTCATTGCTTTCAAGGGGAAACTCATTTTCCTCCAGTATGTTCCCTCTAAGCAGGCGAGGTATGGCGTGAAGCTGTACAAACTTTGTGAGAGTACCTCAGGGTACACTTACAAGTTTCGTGTGTACAAGGGGCGAGATTCCCGTATTCAACCCCCAGAATGTCCCCCCACTCTGGGTGTTAGCGGGAAACTTTTGTGGGAACTTATGGACCCACAACTAGATAAGTGTTACCACCTGTACGTGGTTAACTTTTATACTAGTATCCCCTTGTTCCAGTCCCTCGCCGCCAGAACCACTTCCGCTTGTGGGACCGTGCGGAAAAATCAACGCGGCCTCCCTACCCACCCCCTCCAGGTACCTATCCCCAGGGGAGAGACCCGTGCCCTTACCAGTGGAAACCTGTTGCTGGTCAGATATAAGGGCAAGAGGGATGTCCTTGTACTGTCCACAATTCACAGTAACGGCATCACCCCTGTCCCTGTGCGAGGTACCGCGGCAACGGTCCTCAGACCCGATTGTATTGTCGACTACAATCGGTATATGGGAGGAGTCGATCTCTCTGATCAAGTCCTCAAGCCATATAGCGTCATGCGCAAAACCCGGGCATGGTACAAAAAAGTTGCGGTCTACTTGGTGCAGGTTGCCTTGTACAACTCTTTTGTGCTGTCCCAGAGCGCTGGCAACACAGTGAAATTCCTTAAGTTCTGTGAGGCAGTCCTCAAGGACCTGATCTTTTTTAACCGGGAAAGAGCAGGCCGGAGTACCTCGGGAACTGGAGGCGCCTGGATCGTCCCTGGCCAACACTTTTCAGGTGTGGTCCCCCATACTGGAAAGAAGGGACGGACCCAAAAAAGGTGCAGAGTGCGTCAAAGGAGGAGGATACGGAAGGACATCACCACTCAGTGCGACACATGCCCCAATCATCCAGGCCTCTGCATTATTGGTTGCTTCAGGGAGTACCACACTTCCATGGAGTACTAAATTTATAATCCCCTTCCCCAATTTTAATTCTATTTAGCCACTGACAATCGAAAAAAAACTATGGTTCTCAGACTTTAGACACCAAAAAAAAAAAATGATATTTTGTAAAACTAAAATAAATAAAAAATTAGATATATTAGGTATCGCCCGTCTGTAATAATCTGCTCTATAAAAATACCCCATAACCTAACCTGGCTAAAAACTTTTAAAAAACTGACTCTTAAAAAACTGACTCTTTTAAAAAACTGAATTTTTTTTTTGTTTAAAAAAGGATAATATAGTGTAAAACCTAAATAAATTTAAAAAAGTAGACATATTAGGTATCGCTGCGTCCATAACAATCTGCTCTATAAAAATACCAGATGATCTAACCCCTTTAGATTAACACAGTCAAAAAAAAAAAACGGTGCCAAAACAGCTATTTTTTGGGCAAATTTTCCATCTTAATCAATTTTTTCCAGTAACAAAGCAAGGGTTAACAGCCAAACAAAACTTACCGTATATACTCGAGTATAAGCCGAGTTTTTCAGCACAAAATTTGTGCCGAAAAACACAAATTCGGCTTATACTCGAGTCATATACTCGAGACGGAGTGGGAGGAGGAGCTGGGGGCGGGCATTTGCGGCGGGCGAGCGCAGCATGACTGACTAATGTCACGTGCCTGCCCGGCCTGCTTTATGAATGAAGCAGGCGGCGCAGGCACGTGACGTCAGTCACGCTGCGCTGCCCGCCCGCCCGCCCGGTCTGCCTGGAGGACTCGGCGGCATGTGAGGAGGTACTTTACAGGAGCGGGGAAGGGGGGCTGTGGATGGAGCTGTTATGGGATGAGGGGGCTGTGGATGGCACTGCTATGGGATGAGGGGCTGTGGATGGCACTGTTATGGGATGAGGGGCTGTGGATGGCACTGTTATGGGATGGGGGGCTGTGGATGGCACTGTTATGGGATGGGGGGGCTGTGGATGGCACTGTTATGGGATGGGGGGCTGTGGATGGCACTGTTATGGGATGGGGGGCTGTGGATGGCACTGTTATGGGATGAGGGGGCTGTGGATGGCACTGCTATGGGATGAGGGGGCTGTGGATGGCACTGTTATGGGATGAGGGGGCTGTGGATGGCACTGTTATGGGATGAGGGGGCTGTGGATGGCACTGTTATGGGATGAGGGGGCTGTGGATGCCATCCACAGATCCCCCATAACAGTGCCATCCACAGATACCCCCCATAACAGTGACATCCATTTCCACCTCGGCTTATACTCGAGTCACTTCTTTTCCCAGTTTTTTTAGGGTAAAATTAGGGGGGTCGGCTTATACTCGGGTCGGCTTATACTCGAGTATATACGGTAATATTTATTACCCTGATTCTGCAGTTTACAGAAACACCCCATATGTGGTCGTAAACTGCTGTATGACCAAATGGAACTCCATATGGTTTCTGGAAGGCAGATTTTGATACTCTATAAAAGTGACCCCATCTAAGAAACTACACCCCTCAAGGGGTTTTCAAAACTGATTTTACAAACTTTATTAACCCTTTAGGTGTTCCTCAACAGTTTATGGCAAATGGAGATTAAATTTCAGAATTTCTATTTTTGGTAACGTTGCCTCACTAAAATGTAATATAGAGCAACCAAAAATCATATGTACCCTGAATATAGTCCCAACAAAACTGCCACCTTATCCCGTAGTTTCCAAAATGGGGTTACTTTTATGGTTTCTACTCTAGGGGGGCATTAGGAGGGCTTCAAATGGGACATGGTGTAAATAAACCAGTCCAGCAAAATCTGCCAAAAACCACACTGCACTCCTTTCCCTCTACTCCCTGATGTGTGGCCGTACAGTAGTTCACGGCCACATATGGAGTGTTTCTGCAAACTACAGAATCAGGGCAATAAAGATAGAGTTTTGTTTGGCTGTTAACCCTTGCATTGTTACTAGAAAAAATTTATTAAAATGGAAAATTTGCCCAAAAAAATCAAAATTCTTAAATTTCATCTCCATTTGCCAATAACTCTTGTGAAACACCTAAAAGGTTAACGACGTTTGTAAAATCGGTTTTGAACACCTTGAGGGGTGTAGTTTCTTAGATGGGGTCACTTTTATGGAGTTTCTACTCCAGGGGGGCTTCAAATAGGACAGGGTATAAATAAACCAGTCCAGCAAATTCTGCCTTCCAAAAACCACACAGTGCTCCTTTCCCTCTACGCCCTGCCGTGTGGCTGTACAGTAGTTTATGAAAATGTCAAGATTTGCTTCTAAAATTCTAAGCCTTGTAACGTCCCCAAAAAATGTAATGGCATTCTCAAAATGATCCAAACATGAAGTAGACATATGGGGAATGTAAATTAATAACTTTTTTTGGCGGTATTACTATGTATTATAAAAGTAGAGAAATTGAAACTCGGAAATTTTAAATTTTTCCAAGTTTTTGGTAAATTTGGTAATTTTTTCTAAATAAAAATGAATTATTTTTTTTACTCCATTTTACCAGTGTCATAAAGTACAATATGTGACAAAAAAACTATCTCAGAATGGCCTGGATAAGTAAAAGCTCTTTAAAGTTATTCACACATAAAGTGACACTGGTCAAATTTGCAAAAAATGGCCTGGTCCTTAAGGTGAAATATGGCCGTGTCCTTAATGGGTTAAGATTCAGTAAAATGAATGTAAGGTAAGCTTAATGACACAGCAGAATTAACAACAGAAAGCATAGAGTTAAACTGTTGTTACTGCCCAGGAGTCTTGACCAATCATTGCCAGCCTCACTCTGAGCAGGAGTCTTGACCAATCACAGCCTCACAGTGAGCTTGTGTGGGAAATCCCCTAGCTGAATCTCCTTAGTATAGACCAGGAGAGGAGCTGATCAGAGATTCACTCCACTAAGAGCTGAGTTTTATGGAAGCAAATAGGCCAAAATAGGTATTTAGAACAGTTATATAATGTTCCTACTGTTAGTATTGTGATTAGAACTGTATACTGAACCAGTTATGTATGTTTACTTACAGTTTCACCAAACTGCGTAAATCATATCGCAATCTGCAAATATATAGAACAAACTGCTCAAGGCAATTGTATAGAGCACACTGCAAACCAAGTAGAGCAAGTAGACCTATTGGTTAAACCTCTCAGAGAGATCATAAAGTGCTTAAATAACTTAAAGTGAGAGTACAGATACTGAAGAGAGAACATTTTATCTTGAATGATAAGATTGAACAGTTGAACCGCCATTTTGTGATACTATATTCCACACGTGTTTTGTACATGGACTGTCTGCTACGGAGGTGGCAGTGTTATATATGAAGAAAAGTTGAAGTTAAAGAGGACCTTTCACTTCGGATTGAGGTAGTGAAATACTTACACTACCTTCCTGGACGGCCCCCGCTGTAGTCCAGGCAACATTTATTTTTTCTAAATATCCCCCGGTTCATCCGCTCCGGTCCCCGTTAATTCTCACATACGGCGATTCTTTGTATGAAGCGGGGACTTGTCTTTTGCCTGGGGAGTGGTTTTCCTCTCCCTGGCTGCAAGCCGAGTGCTATGATTGGCTGTGCTCGCAGCCATGGAGAGAAAAACCAGTCCCCAGGCAAAAGACAAGTCCCCGCCTCATACAAAGAATCGCCACATGTGAGAACTAACAGGGATCGGCGCGGATGAACTGGGGGATAATTTTAAAGAAAAAATGTTGCCTGGACTGCAGCAGGGGCCGCCCAGGAAGGTAGTTTCAGTATTTCACTACCTCAATCCGAAGTGAAAGGTCCTCTTTAATAAAGAAGTTATCTTAAAGGGGTTGTCCAAGTTATATTTATTGATGACCTATCCTCAGGATAGGTCATCAATATCAGATCGGCGGGGGTCCGACACCCGGCACCCCCGCCGATCAGCTGTTTGAAGAGAAGGCGGCGCCGTGCCAGCGCTGCCTCCTCGTCATTGTTTACATGCTGGCCGTTGCATCTGCAGCGGTGAGCAGGTGAGCAGGTGTAATTACACCCAAGCCGTTCCATTCATTTCAATGGGACGGCTCTGTAGTATACACTTGTATAGAAACGAGCCGTCCCATTGAAATGAATGGAACGGCTTGGGTGTAATTATACCTGCTCACCGCTGCAGATGCAACGGCCAGCATGTAAACAATGACGAGGAGGCAGCGCTGGCACGGCGCTCGCATTCTCTTCAAACAGCTGATCGGCGGGGGTGCCGGGTGTCGGACCCCTACCGATCTGATATTGATGACCTATCCTGAGGCTAGGTCATCAATAAATATAACTTGGATAACACCTTTAAGCATTTGGTGTGCTCTTTAAGCCTACTGTTTCCATAGAACAGCGCTAGAAGAATTAAAGCAGAGTAACAGACAGTCTGGTTGGACTAAAAGTTAGAGATATAAAAATTCTTCTAATGCCACAGCGCAAAAGGCACTTGATAATGCTGCACCTGCCACACTGTGTATCCCAAAACACCACTACCAATAAAAACTATAGCTCACTGGAGCTGGGCAATAAATCAAATTAATTTGGTTAATTTACCCAGAGTTTAGGGATATAATTTTTGCTAAATCATCTTATCGATTTTTTTTCAAATGGAGCCATGTATCAGCACATCATCAGCAAGAACTGAAGAGATCCCGCACAGACTGCATCGGTGCAGTTCTCCAGATCGGAGGGCTAGCACTGACTGTAGCCAGGATCCTGCTATAATGGCCGGAACGGAGATAACTCTGTTAACTCCGTTAGCGACTGTGGCATCTAGGTATTTACACACAGAGAAGAGGTTTCCTGTCACCATCGCCCCCCCCGCAAATGCAATCACGGCATGCTGATGTGTTGCCATGGCCTAACAAAGTCCCCTAGGCCTTAAATAACTGTGTGCCTATTAGACTGAGCTACAGACACAGCCTGGTACAGTGATAGGCTGTAAAACTTTAGTGGACAAGGTATACCACTGCATTATAAAAGCCATGCCTTCTGGTGGGACTAAACAAGGTAACAGTTAACCCTTTCTGGACTTCTGCTGTACATGTGTGGAAAAAGTCCCGTCCTTAAGGATGGTGCCCGCTTAGGAACTGCTGTGTTATGAAAGCGCAAAAACTGGGGGCTGAAGGGGTTAATAAAGTTTATAAAAAAAAAAAGAATAAATTAGTAAAATTGGTTTTATTTTGTAAAAGTGGTACACATAGTATTACTGTGTTCTCCAAAACCCTTATAATAAAGTTGCCAATAGCTTTATTTAGTCATAGTAATTTGTATTGAATTTTAAATATAAACATTTTACATACAATTACATATAAATCTTATTGTCACATGTTACAACATATTTTCAAATGTTATAATCTACAATTTCAGAACATATAGAGATAATAACACAAAATAAAACAACATAGATTGTGTTCCTCAGTCAAAATAGTATTAAAGAGGACCGGTCACCACCCCTGACATGTCTGTTTTAATAGCTTTATGCATTCCCCGTGTAATGAGAATTCTGTAACATCTATTCTTCTGTCTGTATGTTGTACCATTCCGCTATTATTTTTACTATAAGTTATGAATGAATTGCTAGCAGTCTGCAGTAAGGGTACAGCGGTGTGTTAACCAGTTGGGGGGGTGTTCCTGCACAGTCTCACTATCTAATCAGTGCTGCCATTGTCAGACTATGCAGGGCCACACCCCCAATTAGTTACCACTAGTGTTGAGCAAACTTGCGATTTGCAAGTTCGGTGTTCGGGTTATCTAAGAATTCCGTAATGGATTCCGTTACCACAGACCATAACAGAATCCTATGATGGCATGCACCACTGAAGCCTATAAGAGGCATTCTGTATTACATTCTGTCATAATAGAAGTCTATGCTGGCCATAGACTTCTATTACTCTTATAGGCTTCAGTGGTGCATGCCGTCATAGAATTCCGTTATGGTCTGTGGTAACGGAATCTATTACGGAATTCTTAGATAACCCGAACACCGAACTTGCAAATCACAAGTTCGTTCAACACTAGTTACCACCCCTCTGTACGCTTACTGCAGACTGCTAGAAATTCATTCATAACTTCTAGTAGAAATAATAAAGGAATGGCACATGATAGTGTCATAAGAATAGATGTTCCAGAATTGTTATTACATGGGGAATGCATGGAGCTATTAAAACAGACATGTCAGGAGAGGTGGAAGACCCTCTTTAAAGCACTCCATGAAGCTATTTCCGAAACTCCTACAGAAGTGTATGCAGAGGTGGCTGCACTTGCGTGGGGCACTCTCCATTGACTTTTATGGGCGTTCCAGAAATAGCCGAGTGTGCTCATTTTTGAGCTCACATACAAATGAATGGAGCACATGCAAGCATATGCATGAAGTGCTTTCCTCTGCTCTGGGGGCCCTGTGCTGTGACCCGCACCTATCAGACATTGGGGGCATATTCTAGTGATATGTTATCAATAGAGTTGAGCAAACACCTGGAAGTTCGTGTTCACCCGGTTCGGCCAAACTTCGCCGCAAAGTTCGAGTTCGGGACCCGAACTTGACCCTGAACCCAAACCCCATTGAAGTCAATGGGGACCTGAACTTTGGGGCACTAAAATGGCTCTAAAAATGTTCTGGAAAGGGCTAGAGGGATGGAAATTGAAGCAAAATGGGAGTAAGAGTAGGACAAGTGCCCTGCAAACAAATTTGAATAGGGAAATAATTTAAAATAACATGAAATACATGAAAATTAAGAATAAACATTCTAAACCTGAGCACAAGTGAGTGACAGTGGCACCTGCCACCCCGCATACAGAGGATGTGGCAGCAACGCCACCACATCTTTCATCGTCACCAAGCATCTCCACATTATCCCATGGAAGCGTTCAGCTGTCCATCTCCCAAACACTGGAGAGAAAGAGAAATAGAAAGAGGAAGTACCCCCCCCCCCTACCCACCCGCGATCCCTGGCTCTGAATGCCAGGATTTCAAAATTCCTGGTCCTTAAATGCTGTCATTCTGTCTGGTGGAGATGGATGGAGACTTTTAAAAAACTTATGGCGGTGGCTGTCCCACAGTACGTGTGTCCCAGCCGCCACTACTTTTCCAGGCGAGCCATCCCTTCCCTGCACAACCAAGTGGCGGACAAAATCAGGTGTGCACTGCGCAACGCCATCTGTGGCAAGGTCCACATAACCACCAATACGTGGACCAGTAAGCACGGGCAGGGAAGTTATACCTCCCTTGCAGCACACTGGGTAAAGGTAGTGGCAGCTGTGCCTGAGGCGGATAGCAGTTTGGCGCATGTCCTTCCGCCCCCGAGGATTGAAGGGCATTTCTCTTTGCCTCCTGTTGCCTCCTACTCGGCTTCCTCCTCCTCTACCACCTCCTCATCCGCTCAGCGTAACACGTTCACCACCAGCACAGCCAGAGGGAAACGGCAGCAGGCTGTTCTGATACTCATTTGTTTGGGGGACAAACCCCACACCGTGCAGGAGCTGTGGACAGGCATGGAACAACAGACTAATGAGTGGTTGGTGTCACTGAGCCTCAAGCCCGGCCTGGTGTGTGATAATGGACAAAATCTCGTAGAAGATCTGGGCCTAGCCAGTTTGACACACATCCCTTGCCTGGCGCATGTGCTAAATTTGGTGGTGCAGAAATTCCTGAACACCTGACTCCTTCACTTTTATTGGTGCTTAAGGACCCCTGCGGCCTGAGCCGCAGATGTGACAGGCAAATAATTTTATTAAATTTGTTGGCTAGATTGTTGGATAACATTTCCATTGTTATCAGGACTTTTTAGTATAAATCGTAACAAAAACTGTACAAGGAACATTTCAAAAAGAGAAAATTAACCCGACCAGACTCCCACCCTACACCCCACCCCCCTTCACTCAAACCACTCATTAATGCCCATTCACAAACTATTTACAAATTTACTTATAAACATATTTAAATAACTATAAGTCAGATAAACTGAATAAACATACAAAACTATATACATGCCTTACCTTTAACTTATAAGGCCAGTCATATACAAGTGGCTCGGAGGGTGGGTTCCTGCACCAACATAGGCCAGGTACCCAATTGTCCAGCCAGGGCACAGTTCTGAGGGGGAGGAGAAGAACAAACCGTGTTCACAGCAGGGTGGCACCCAAAGCAGCTCATGGCCATCACTTGAGCATGGCTGGGGGGGATACAGAGGACACAGATGATACGCCTTCCACAGAGGACAGCTTGTCGTTGCCTCTGGGCAGCCTGACAAACATGAGCGACTACATGCTGCAGTGCCTGCGCAACGACTGCCAAGTTGCCCACATTCTAACTTGTGCAGATTACTGGGTGGCCACCCTGCTGGATTCCCGTTACAAGGACAACGTGCTGTCCTTAATTCCGTCACTGAAGCGTGATCGGAAGAAGCCAACGCAGGTAGACGCGCTGCTGATGGCATTCACACCTGACATGGCGTTTCACACCGGGCTCAGTGGAAACACAAGGCTAATGCAAAGGAGGAGGAGGAAGAAGTCGCCAACGCAGCTGGGTCACCGCCCACACCTCAGAAGGCAGTGTTAGCATGGCCCAAATGTGGAAAAGCTTTGTCACCACGCCACAACAACCAGCACCACCAGCAGATATGGAACGTCTTAGTAAGAGGCAGCATTTCAGCAAAATGGTGGAATAGTATGTGTGCACACGCCTACACGTACTGACTGATGGGTCTGCCCAGGGTCGTAGCTACAGGGAAAGCGGCTGCTTTGGGGCCCTCACCCAGAAGGGGCCCATCCAGTAGGAGGAGGACTAAAAGACTTTGTCAGGGCCCCCTCAACAGTATTATACAATGAAATTATATACAGTGGCAGTAGAGACAGTGTTGAAAACGGATGGAACAGCTGCTGGGCCTGGTCTGAGAGAGCGATCTTTAGTAGCCACAGGAATGGGGGCAGCATGAAAGAAAGGGGTTGAAAAAAAATTACTGGGGGAGGGGGGGCCCCATTCAAAAATTTGCTGTTGGGCCCAGTCATTTCTTGCTACGCCACTGGGTCTGCCGAATTCAACTTCAGGGTCTCCAAATTGGGGACATGGCCTCAGCTTGACCTTTACGCCTTGGAGGTGCTGGCCTGCCCTGCAGCCAGTGTATTGTCTGAACGTGTGTTTAGCAAGGCTGGGGGCGTGGACAATCTCATGTTCATTAAAAGAACCAGGCATGGATCCCACAGGACTTGTTCGTACCTTATGCAGAATAGAAATGTATACCGGCCTCACCCAACCATTGTTATACTACAGTGCACTTACTCTGTTTTAATTTTTATATTTCTCAATGTTTTGGGGTCTACCCCATTTTATTTATAAAAAAAAAGAAAGCAAAACACATTGTTGTTGGCAACTACCTTTGGCTTCACAGCCAAAAAAGGCTTTATGTTAGGCAACCATGTAACCGCCAATTGTAATGATTTAAGTTCCCTGTCTGTTATACTTTGAAAGAAAGAAGGGGTACAGATCACCCAACAATCTGAAGGCCACCTCATTTACAGAATATATTTCCCAATCAGGTATGCAGTGCAGTGGTACTTTGAAAGAAAGAAGGGGTACAGACAGGGCTGGGACAAGGTCCACCACCAACAGAGGCTGAGCTACCCAAGTGCGCCCCCCCCCCCCCCAACTTGTGGAGTCTTTACTAAATACTGTTGTAATCACACATAAATATGCACAGTTTAATGTATCAATTAATGACGCACTGTTATGGAGGATCTGTGGATGACATTGTTATGGTGCGGATCTATGGATGACACTGTTATGGGGTAATCTGTGGATGACACTGTTATGAAGGATCTGTGGATGACAATGCTATGGGGATCTGTGGATGACACACTTATGGGGGATCTGTGGATGACAGTGTTATGGTAGATCTATGGATGACAGTGTAATGGGGGATCTATGGATGACAGTGTTATGGGGGATCTGTGGATGACACTGTTATGGGAGATCTGTGGATGACAATGTTATGGGAGATCTGTGGATGACACACTGTTATGGGGGATCTGTGGATGACGCACTGTTATGGGGGATCTGTGGATGACGCACTGTTATGGGGGATCTGTGGATGACACATTGTTATGGGGGGATCTGTGGATGACGCACTGTTATGGGGGATCTGTGTATGACACTGTTATGGGGGATCTGTGGATGACGCATTGTTATGGGGGATCTGTGGATGACACTGTTATGGATTGTGACTCACAATGGATATTGGGGGCCAGCAAATTGCTCCCCTGGATCCGCCTAATGACGACAGACACATATATACTGACATACATATGACACACACATATATACTGACATACATATGACACACACATATATACTGACATACATATGACACACACACACATACATACTGACATACATATGACACACACACACATATACTGACATACATATGACATAACACATACATATATACTGACATACATATGACACACACACACATACTGACATACATATGACACACACATATATACTGACATACATATGACACACACATACATACTGACATACATATGACACACACATATATACTGACATACATATGACACATACACATATATACTGACATACATATGACACACACACACATATATACTGATATACATATGACACACACATATATACTGACATACATATGACACATACACATATATATACTGATATACATATGACACACACATATATACTGACATACATATGACACACACACACATATATACTGATATACATATGACACACACATATATACTGACATACATATGACACATACACATATATACTGACATACATATGACACACACATATATACTGACATACATATGACACACACATATATACTGACATACATATGACACATACACATATATATACTGATATACATATGACACACACATACTGACATACATATGACACACATACATACATACATACATATATACAGACATACATATGACACACATACATAAAAACACACAATATGCACATTACATTACTGCCATTCCATTCCCTTTAACCCCTTACATTTTCTGCACATACAGTCTCTGGTGACTTGGAGGGAGAGGCAGGATGCAGAGTATTCCTCCTCCTCCTTCTCTGTCCCGACGCTGCTCTTCTCTCTGTGCTGGGGTAGGGGGTTGTGAATCTCTGGTGCACACACAGGCAGGAAGTCAGGGGCTGGGGAAGGTACGGAGCTGCAGCACACTGCACTAGACTGAGGGAGGGAGGAAGAACACCACTAGGGGGCGCAGGACCGGCTGTTACAGCAGCAGAGCGCAGAAATGGATGCTCTGCTGCTAATACAGCTACACGGCAGCAGCAGGGACTTGGTGAGAGTGGCCTGCGCCCTGAGGCTGGAGCCTCCTCAGCCTCTGTGTCGGCCCGGCCCTGGGTACAGATCACCCAACAATCTGAAGGCCACCTAATTTACTGAATATATTTCCAAGTCAGGTATGCAGTGCAGGGGTACTTTGAAAGCGAGAGGGGGTACAGATCAGCCAACAATCTGAAGGCCACCGAATTTACAGAATATATTTCCCAGTCAGGTATGCAGTGCAGGAGTACTTTGAATGAAAGAAGGGGTACAGCTCACCCAACAATCTGAAGGACACCTAATTTACAGGATATATTTCCCAGCCAGCTATGCAGTGCAGGGGTACTTTGAAAGAAAGAAGGGGTCCAAATCACCCAACAATCTGAAGGCCGCCAAATTTATAGAATACATTTCCAAGTCAGGTATGCAGTGCAGGGGTACTTTGAAAGAAAGAAGGGGTAAAGATCACCCAACAATCTGAAGGCCACCTAATTTACAGAATATATTTCCCAGTCAGGTATGCAATGCAGGGGTACTTTATGGCCCAAGAATGTAACATACTATTTTTAGAAATTTACCTCCCTGTCACCTATGCAGAGCAGGGGTTCGTATATGGCAAAAATGGTAAAATTGTCACCCACCAATGTAACAGACGATTTTTACAAATTTACCTCCCTGTCACCTAAGCAGAGAAATTTACCTCCCTGACAGAAATGCAGCAAAGCCCGTGAATTTACTATCTAGCAAAAAAAAGTGTGTTTTTTTTAATCAGCAAGGTAACTGCAGTATTTAACGGTTTTATTGGACCGTCAGATATGCAGTGCCAGTTGCAGACAGATAAAAAAATCGCTTTAGGTCACAAAAATATGTGACAGACTGATGTAATTGAATAATTTTCACTGCCAGGTATGCACTGCAGGCTGCAGGAGTAATTGACCAGCCAAAAAAGGGAATTTGTCCTCCACTGAGCTACCAGAACAGAATTAAATGTCCCTGGCACACATGCAGTTCACATGCAGTTGCAAGTGCACTGCAGTTGCAAAAATGGCTGCCGACGCCCACCAAACTAGCAGATGGATTAAAAGTTATTTTTCAGTGTCACTGGGCTCAGGGCTGGTTACAAAAATGTAGCATAGCACCCTCAATAATCGCTGTAGTTTGAAGATTGAACACCAAGTACACCAGAATTCTTCCCTAATCTCTCCCTGACAGCAGTAGCAGCATCCTATCCCTACATTGAGAAGATCAGAGTGACGTGCGGCACTACGTGACTCAAGCCTATATAGAGGCTGGGTCACATGCTGGATTAGGCCAATCACAGCCATGCCATTAGTTGGCATGGCTGTGATGGCTTATAAGGGCAGATAAGTAAAACGCCCTTGTTGCCAAGGGATAATAAAGGGACCTCACCTAACTTTTTAACCCCTGGACGGATTCATGTGATTTTTACCTATGTTGCTCCCCAAGTTATGCTGGTCACAGAAATATGAGTATATTATATGTGAATATTTATCCGTATGTGATGTAAGATCAGGGAGTTATTAAAATATATAAAAAGTGTAACTTTTCAGCTTGGAGATAATTGAGTAGATACAGTAATTGACTCAATTATCTCCTGAACAGAGGTGAGGAATATACTGAGTGTGTCTGTATTGTCCCATTGTGTCTGATTGGCTGCTGTACTTGCATTGTATGTGTTGTAATGTGTTTATTGGTTGTTCTGCAAAACCCTGCGGGCTGTAATGTTTTTGGGGATTGGGAATAAAAGAGGCTGTATGGGCCAGTACAGAGAATTCCTGCTTGACCCTCAAAACGAAGTGTCGTCTCGTTATTGGGGGGGATCTGACTGTATGCCGATTGCCAGGAGTGTAAGCTGTTCATATTGCTTTTCCTGTTTGGCTGCTCCAGGGTTCTTGTGTCTCTTGTTCGGGAGTTGGTGAATTCGTGTGGTTTGCAGTTCAGGAAGTTGTTGATTGCAGTAGCTGCTGGTCTATCCGGAAAGGGGATTATCGCCTAAGCGTTTTTTATCCTCGTGTGCGCGAAACGGTCCGCAACAAACACCATAGGCGTGCAGCAAAGGTACATGACCGGACTGACTGTGCGGTTGGACGCACGGGCACCCAGGATTAGGGACACACAAAACACAAACAAAAACTCAAGCTTGACGCGTTTCATCAATCACCAGGAGCATAGGTATTGAGCGCATGGTAGTGCGCTCCGGTATGGATAGCAACCGTGACACGCGCGCTGCGACTGCGCAGTATAAACATGTAAAGCACCGCCCACTGGGCCGGCACCATAGCATCCGATCCAATCACGAATGGGAAGGGGCGTAGCAAACCATGTGTGGCTGGTGCCTGGTAAGATCAAAAGCAACATAGTTGCCATTAACAACATGGGCAACCATTAAGCGGCAATATAAGATAAATAGTAGAGGAAGGGCACAAATCAAAGATAGCAAGAAGTAAGAGGGGACCTCATGGAGCAATACTGAGAAAAGAAGTACCAAAACAGAGTACTCTGACGTAGTCTACAGCATGCATATGACCTCAGAAGTAACAACTAGAGGAAGCAGGCATAACTGATATGATCATTAAGGCCAGATGGTTGAATGGTTTGTAAACGAAAAATCCACCGGGCCTCTTTTTGCAGAAGGAGACAATCAAAATCCCCCCCACGGGGAGATCGGCGCAGTATTTCAATGCCTTGAAACCGTAGGACAGATGCATCGTTGTTATGGTATCTCTCGATATGTCGAGCGACTGAAGTATCTCTGCGGTTGCGGACATCCCCCAGGTGTTCCAAGATCCGTTGGCGTAATTCGCGCTGTGTCTTACCTACATATTTCTTGCCACAAGGGCAAGAAATAAGGTAAATTAAGCCGCAGGTACGGCAGTTCACAAATGACCGTATGAAATAGGTTTTAGGGTTACCTGTACCCGTGAAAGTAGTACCTGTTCCAATGACGGGACAGGCGGCGCAGTTCCCACATCTAAAGGTGCCCATCAGACCATGTGACAGCCAAGTCTTTGAGATGTTAGATTCAAACAGGCTGTTGACGAGGCGATCCTTTAGATTGCGTCCTCGCTTATAAGTGATCGATGGGGTATCCCCCACTAAATGCCCAATATCGGGGTCAGCCTGTAGAATGCCCCAGTATTGGTGTAGAATTTGACGTACATCAACATGAGCAGAATCAAAGGTGGCGATGATCCTCATGGGGCCATCAATGTTATTCTTGGTTTTGGGGTATAGAAGGGTATCCCGATCACTATAAACCGCATGTTGGTAAGCGGTTTTAAGAACCTGGTGAGGACACCCTCGGTTTTTGAAACGACAGGACAGATTTTTAGCAATGCCACGTTTCAGTGGCACCGGATGCCAGCTATCCCACCGCAAGCGGTTATTAGTGGCCGTTGGTTTCCGAAATAAATCAGTCGCCAAACGGCCATCCATTTCCTTAGTAATCCATAGATCCAGAAACGTGATGTCACTGCCGGTTCTGGGAGACGGTCGGTCAGAGGTTCCTCCCTGTCTTGTGTATGACGTTCTTTGTTTTGGTTTCATTTTGCTCAGTTCCTTTCTCTCCCTCAGCTGCCTCTTATCTTGATTAATCGGCTTGCTTTATATTCCCTCCCATACTGCTTCTCTTTGCGGTTTATATTACTTCCTGGATAAAGTGTGTGCTGCTGGAGGCTGCAGTTGTTTTGCTCTAAGATAAGTGCATTCCGTTTACTTTGTGTTTTGTTTGCTGGCTTGATTCTAGGTGACCCTGACTCCCTCCGTATTCTGTGCAGGGAGCTGGTGGCCGTTCCCCTCACTACTATAGGGAATTCAGGTGTCACTCAGTTATAGGTACGAGGGTATGTATTTGTCTACCACCGGGACCTGTACATGTGCATAGCACTTAGGGAGAGTTCTTAGGGATTTATAGGGCCCTCCCATGTTTTCCTTAGTTTGGGATTAAGCCAGTCTGTCGTTATTTATCAGTTCCTGCTAACTGTTCTCCACCCTTGACATTATAAACCGCCATATCCGTCTCAAGCATGGATCCGGTTTCAGCCTTGATTGACCGCATGCAAGGTATTTCTCTGGAGGTAGCAGATCTCTGTGAAACTGTTTCTCAGCTTCAGGTGACCGGTTCTGCTGGCGTTCATGGAGTTTGTTCCAAGCCTAAAATCTCTCTTCCGGATACGTTTTCTGGGGCTAGTGAGAATTTTTTTCGTTTTAGAGAGGCTTGTAAACTCCATTTTCGCTTACGTCCCCATTCCTCTGGTGATGAGGAGCAGAGGGTGGGGATCATCATCTCGCTGCTCAGGGATAACGCTCAGTCTTGGGCCTTTTCGCTGCCAGCAGGGGCCCGCTCCCCCCGATCGGTAGATGCCAGGGTAAACAGTCCACAGAGATATATTGTTCTGAATTTCGGAGATGGGCAGCTGATACTGGTTGGAATGACGATGCAATCCGAAGTCAATTTTGTCATGGTCTTTCTGAGAGATTAAAAGATGCATTTGCGTTTCATGAGAGGCCAGTGTCTTTGGAGTCTGCCATGTCTCTAGCTGTTCGTATTGACAGGCGTCTGAGAGAGAGAGGAGACTACTCTTTCCTGTCATATTCAGCCTAAGGACACTGGAGTCGTCTCATGCAGTGCGCAGGGGTCTCACTCGGTCTCTATACCCTCCGTGGAGGACCCCATGCAGCTGGGTTTAGTTACCTCGTCAGAGGAGGTTGTGTTTCTGTTGTAGAGGTATTAACCACTTAGCTAATGTTTGCCCTTCTAGGAGGTTCATGGGGTTTTCTGAGGGTAATAAAAAGAAAAGGGAAAAGAAACCCTCTAAAAACTTTCCATTTGCTACAATTGGCAACGTTAATGCGGAGATTGAAGATTTGTAGTTTGCTTGTAGTTCCCGTTTTCTCCTACCTGCCAGGGTGGCGCTAGACAGCAAGAACTTTGTGAGATTTTTGTTGATAGTGGAGCAGCTGTTAATCTCATTGATAGTCAATTTGCTACAACACATAGTTTCCAGGTGTGCACTTTGGAAAAAGCTATACCTGTTTTTGCTATCGATTCCACTACACTTTCTCAAAAATCGGTAAAGGGCATAGTTCACAATATCCTTTTGACTGTGGGTGACACTCATGTTGAGAATGTGTCATGTTTTGTCTTAAGCGGATTACCTACTCCTCTAGTGTTGGGGCTACCCTGGCTCACTAAACATAACCCCACCATTGATTGGCAAGCAAGGCAAATAAATGGTTGGAGTGAGTTTTGCAGAGAGAATTGCCTCACGGCAACTCTCGCAGAAGTTTCTACCAAGACTGTACCTTCTTTTCTTTCGTAATTTTCTGATGTGTTTTCCGAGAGTGGTGTCCAGGAGTCGCCCCCTCACCGAGAGTATGATTGTCCAATTAATCTCATCCCAGACGCCAAGCTGCCTAAATCACGATTATACAATCTAGAGTTGTTTCGGTACCAAAATTTTGATTCGGTATCGATACCATAAAAAAGTATTGCGATACTCGATACCATTCGATACCACGCGAAAAAAATAAAAACGCCAAAAAAATCCGCGTGCATTCCACATTTTATGAAACCGCCGGCTCATAATACAACAGTCCTATCCTACTTTTTTGTGGGGACAAGACGACTAAAAGAAAATGGCGAATCGTGCATTTTTTCTTTTTCTTTTTTCTTTTTTTTTTTTACGGCGTTCACCGCATAAAAGTGGATTTTTAATAGTTTGGACTTTTGAGACGTGGCGATATGTAATATTTTATTTATGTATTGTTTATATATTTTATATGTAAAATTGGGAAAGGGGGATTTATAATTAATATTTTGGTGTACTTTAACTTTTTTTTTTTTTTTACAGTTTATTTATTAACTATTTCCACCCTAGGGGCTAGAACCTGATATTTCTCATCCTATTCACCCTAATAGAGCTCTATCAGGGTGAATAGGATTCACCCTCTCCCTGCTGCCCTGTGCACAGTGCACACAGCAGCAGGGAGCAGACCAAGGCAGCCAGGACTTCAGAAGCGCCCTGGTTACCATGGTAACGATCGGAGCCCCAGCATTACAGTGCTGGGGCTCCGATCACTGCCACTGCCACCAATGAGGAGGAGGTGAGGGGACCCTGTGGCCACTGCCACCAATGATTTTATTACTGGGGGAAGGGGGCACACTGCCCACTGCCCACCAATGTTTTAATACTGGGGGGCACACTGCCCACCAATGTTTTAATACTAGGGAGGGGGCGGAGCACTGGTTAGCAGCAGTAGTTTCATATAAATGCAGGCAGAAGACACAGCTGCCGGCACCTGCCTGTGAACGAAGCGCGCGATCAGATGCTATTAACCCCTCAGGTGCCGCACCTGAGGGGCTAATTGCCTCTGATTGCAGTGCTGGGTCACAGGCAGGTGCTGGCAGGCTGTGTCTTCTGCCTGCATTTATATAAGAAACTACTCGGCATTGCTGGCCAGTGCTCCCGTCCCCCAGCTCCGCCCCTCCTCCCGCCCCCGCTCCGCCCCTCTCCCTCTATTGGTTGAAGCGGCAGCACAGGGGGAGGGAGAGACTGCCTCCTTCTCCCTGTGCTGCCGAGGAGAACATGGCCGCGCTGAGAGCGGCGCAGCCATGCTCTCCTATACTGGGCTGTGCAGTAGTGCAGCCTAGTATCGATAAAATACTTTTCCTGGTATCGAGTGCGATACCAGAGAAAAGTATTGATCGGGTATCGAAAGTTCGATACCCGAAACAACCCTAATACAATCTCTTTCAACCTGAGAGAGTCGCCATGCGTACTTATATCTCTGAGAGCCTGAGAAAGGGACATATCAGACCCTCGAAATCACCTGTTGCCGCTGGTTTTTTCTTTGTTAAAAAAAAGATGCTTCTTTAAGACCTTGTCTGGATTTCAGGGAGCTTACCGTATCACGATTCGTGACCCCTATCCGCTTCCTCTGATCCCGGATTTGTTTAACCAGAATATGGGGGCTAAACTTTTTTCTAAGTTGGATTTAAGAGGGGCATACAACCTTGTCAGGGTCAGGAAGGGGGACGAATGGAAGACGGCCTTCAATACCCCGGAGGGTCATTTTGAGAACTTGGTTATGCCCTTTGGTTTGATAAATGCTCCGGCCGTCTTCCAACATTTTGTGAACAGCATTTTCTATCATTTAATGGGGAAATTTATACTGGTGTATCTAGATGACATTTTGATTTTTTCTCCTGATTTCAAGACTCATCGGGACCACCTATGTCAGGTCCTGCTGATTTTGCAGGAGAATAAATTGTACGGTAAAATGAAAACATGTGTGTTTGCGGTTCCAGAGATTCAATTTCTTGGTTTTCTTCTCTCCGCTTCTAGTTTTCGGATGGACCCGGAGAAGGTCTGCTCCGTGCTTGATTAGGAGCTTCCTGAAAATCAGAAGGCGCTGATGCGGTTTTTGGGTTTTGCTATTTATTACAGAAAGTTAATTTTGAATTATTCCTCTGATATGACTAAAAAGGGGGTGGATTTTTCCTCATGGTCGGAAGAGGCGCTTCAAGCCTTTTCTAGTATTAAAGAGCGTTTTGCTTCCGCTCTCATTTTGGTACAACCTAATGTCTCTCTACCTTTTATTTTTAAGGTGGATGCCTCTGAGGTGGGGGTGGGCGCGGTCTTATCTCAGGGTCCCTCTCCTGCTAAATGGCGACCGTGTGCCTTTTCTCAAAAAAGCTCTCCGCCGCAGAGAGAAATTACGATGTGGGAAATAGGGAGTTGGCCATCAAACTGGCTTTTGAGGAATGGCCTCATTGGTTGGAGGGAGCCAGACACCCAATTACCGTATTTACCGACCATAAGAATCTGGCCTATTTGGAATCAGCCAAGCGTCTGAACCCGAGACAGGCCAGATGGTACTTGTTCTTTTCTAGGTTTAATTTTGTTGTTACGTTCCGCCCTGGGGTTAAAAATGTAAAGGCAGATGCCCTGTCACGTTGTTTTCCGGGAGGGGGGAACTTTGAGGACCCAGGTCCCATTTTGGCTGATGGGGTGGTTGTCTTCTCTTTATCCTGATTTGGAGGCAGAGGTTCAGGCAGCCCAGGCAGAGGCACCTGATCTTTGTCCTCCTTGAAGGTTATTTGTGCCGCTCGCTTTGCGACACAAAGTTTTTAAGGAGCACCATGACAATGTTCTTGCTGGGCACCCGGGGAGTAGAGCCACAGTGGATCTCATTGCTCGCAGATTCTGGTGGCCAGCTCTTCGTAAGACGGTTGAGGGGTTTGTGGCAGCCTGCAGGACCTGCGCTCGTGCCAAGGTCCCTCATTTACGGCCATCAGGATCTCTCCTCCCCTTACCCATACCTTCCCGTCCTTGGACGCATCTGTCCATGGACTTCATTACGGACTTGCCTCGGTCCTCGGGGAAGACTCTGATTCTGGTGGTAGTGGACTGTTTTAGCAAAATTGCGCATTTTATTCCTTTTCCTGGGTTACCCAGTACTAAGACGCTGGCGCAAGCGTTTGTTGATTATATTGTTAAATTACATGGCATTTCTTCTGACATCGTTTCTGTTAGGGGCACGCAATTTGTTTCCAGATTCTGGAAGGCCTTCTGTTCTTGCTTGGGGGTTCGGTTGTCGTTTTCTTCTGCTTTTCACCTACAGTCGAATGGTCAGACCGAACGCGTCAATCAGAATCTGGAGACATATCTGCGCTGTTTTGTTGCAGAGAATAAGGAGAATTGGTGTTCTTTTTTGTCCCTTGCTGAGTTTGCTTTAAATAACCGTCGTCAGGACTCCTCTGATAAGTCACCATTTTTTGGTGCATATGGGTTTCATCCGCAGTTTGGGACATTCTCTGGAGAGGGGTCTTCTGGTTTACCTGATGAGGAGAGATTTTCCTCGTCCTTGTCACTTATTTGGCAAAAGATTCAGGGTAATCTAAAGAAAATGAGTGAGAGATATAAGCGTGTGGCAGATAAGAGATGTGTGCCTGGTCCGGACCTGAATGTGGGTGATCTGGTGTGGTTGTCTACAAAGAATATCAAACTGAAGGTTCCCTCCTGGAAGTTGGGTCCTAGGTTTATTGGGCCTTACAAGATCTTATCCGTCATCAATCCCGTTGCTTTCCGTCTTGATCTTCCTCAGACTTGGAAGATCCATAATGTTTTTCACAAGTCCCTACTGAAACCTTATGTCCAACCTACTGTTCCTTCCTCTTTGCCTCCTCCCCCGATTTTAGTTGATGGTAATCTTGAATTTCAGGTCTCCAGGATTGTGGATTCCCGCATTATCCGCGGTTCTCTTCAGTACCTCGTTCATTGGGAGGGTTGTGGTCCTGAGGAGAGGATGTGGGTCCCACTGGCGGACATTAAGGCCACTCGTCTCATCAGGGCTTTCCATCGGTCTCATCCTGAGAAGTCGGTCCAGAGTCCACCCGTAGAAGGGGGGGTACTGTCACTGCCGGTTCTGGGAGATGGTCGGTCAGAGGTTCCTCCCTGTGTTGTGTATGACGTTCTTTGTTTTGGTTTCACTTTGCTCAGTTCCTTTCTCTCCCTCAGCTGCCTTTTATCTTGATTAATTGGCTTGCTTTATATTCCCTCCCATACTGCTTCTCTTTGCGGTTTATATTACTTCCTGGATGAAGTATGGGCTGCTTGAGGCTGCAGTTCTTTTGCTCTAAGATAATTGCATTCCGTTTACTTTGTGTTTTGTTTGCTGGCTTGATCCTAGGTGACCCTGACTCCCTCCGTATTCTGTGCAGGGAGCCGGTGGCCATTCCCCTCACTACTATAAGGAATTCAGGTGTCACTCAGTTATAGTTACGAGGGCATGTATTTGTCTACCACCGGGACCTGTACATGTGCATAGCACTTAGGGAGAGCTTTTAGGGATTTATAGGGCCCTCCTATGTTTTCCTTAGTTTGGGATCAACCAGTCTGTCGTTATTTATCAGTTCCTGCTAACTGTTCTCCACCCTTGACACGTGATGGTAGTAGTCTGGATCTCAGAAGTAAAAAACAGGCCCAGGGGATTGGAATTAAGGGTCTGTACAAACTCATGGAATTGTTCCTTTGTACCCTTCCATAGAATAAGTATATCATCGATATACCTCGCCCACAGATCTATGTGGGCGGACCAGATATACATGTTGTCACCAAAGACGATCTCCCTCTCCCACCAGCCCAGGTACAAATTGGCGAATGTGGGGGCACACGGGCTCCCCATGGCCACGCCCCTGAGCTGGTGGAAGAGACGACGATCAAAGAGGAACACATTATGTTCCAAGATAAAATGGAGTAAGGTCAGTACAAAGTCATTGTGTGCCTGTAGGTGGGTTCCTCGTTCACTTAAGAAAACCCAAATTTTTTCACAACCAGTAGAGTGGGGAATGCTGCTGTAAAGTGCTTCCACATCGAGACTGGCGAGATAGGTGCCTGATTTAACGTAGATACCCTCAAGTTTTTTGAGAATGTCCATAGAGTCACGCACATATGATGGTAGTGTGGTCACAAAACGCATAGTATGGTATTCACATATGTACCCAGATGATGAGTCAGGCTGTCAGTGCCAGCAACTATCGGTCTGCCCTTAAGGGGTGGTGCCTTTATGGATCTTGGGCAGACCATAGAAGCAGGCAACCCGGGGGTATTTAGGACACAAATAGGTGAATTCTTGCTTACTAATCAAACCCTGGTCAGCAGCATCAGAAAGAAGGGTATGTAATTCAGACTGATACTCTTCAAGCGGATTAGTAAACAGACGACGGTAACAATGTGTGTCATCAAGAATAGTTCGGCACATTGTGACATATTCTTCAGTATTCATGACAACAATATTGCCGCCCTTGTCGCACGGCTTAATGGTAATGGTGGAGTCACGCTCCAGACTCAATAATGCGTCGGTCTCAGGGGCAGAGAGGTTCCGTCATCCCCTGGGGACAGTTAGTTTCATGAGTTGATCCTTGACAACTTTCAAAAAGGTGTCAACAGGGGTGTCGTCATTAACAGGGGGCATTTTGGTAGAGTGAGGTCTTAAGTTAGAGAAAGGGCCCTTCCCTAAGTTGTGATGTCCCTCCGTCTACAAATCAGCTAGGATACGGACATCACTTAATTCATCAGGGTCGATCCCAAGTTCAGCATATTGGCTCCCACCTGTTCATGCCTCGGCCGCACGTTCTGTGGGCTTGTGGTTCCTTTGCGGGCACCTTGTTTTTAGTGCTACCTCCTCACCTAGGGTGAGTGTCAGTCCGGTCTCGTCCTGTACCAGGGCAGCGTGCCTCTGTCACGTAATATTACTGACCCTGGGGGAGCGACCAGACTGAGACCGTTGCCACTACAGACTGAGAGCGTTGCCACTATAGTCGGCGCAGGGTCTCTTGTCGTCTGACATCGGAGGTTTGTCATAACATAGGTTGCATGTGAGCCAGCCTTGTGCGATCCATTAGCTCCTGGCTCGCTTCCAAAGTACACATATGCAACCATCATAGTGGACATACTATACGTATAATTGTATTGCCCAGGTGGGCCCATTCGATTTTAGTGTATATCATTTAAGTTTTTGACATATTTTAAGCGTTTACGTTGTTCCGTGATTTTCTTTCATATTTAGACGCAAACCAGTGTTATTGCTTCTCTGTGATTTTTTAAGTCTATAATAGGCAGTATCTGTAGTGTTAGGGACCCTTGTGCGGAAGCCGCCGTGACGTGGCACTTGGGCCCGACATACTTTTGATCAAAAATGTGCTCTAAGAGCTTCCTTCATTCCATTTTGGAATGAGCCCCTTTTTTATTTTTTTCTATTAGTTTATGATGTATTGTGCAGCTATCTTTTAACCAACTTTATTTGTCTTATGGATATGCACTTGTGAGTGTAGATGTATATTTGCTTAGTCTGAACTCTGTCTTATAGTATATATTGAGGGTGGCGTCTCTTTTGGACTGAGCAACGTCCAAGTACCTGGGACTTCTCAGCACAAAATCATCTTAGCTGGTTCCTGCAGTGCCCTGAATCAAAGGAGACTGGTAAGTCCCCAAGAGGCAGTATCTGTAGTGTTAGGGACCCTTTTGCGGAAGCCGCCGTGACGTGGCACTTGGGCCCGACATACTTTTGATCAAAAATGTGCGCTAAGAGCTTCCTTCATTCCATTTTGGAATGAGACCCTTTTTTGTTTTTTTTTCTATTAGTTTATGATGTATTGTGCAGCCATCTTTTAACCTATTTCCTAAATGGTTAGCTTGAAACAGAAAAAAACAGACATAAAAATATGTAAAAAATATAAAAAAGTGAAAATTAATTGTTAATTTGTGAAAAAACGTTCATAAAATATCCACTTCATAGAAATTTTCAATCCACTGATATCTGCAGGATAATAGTCTTTTAACTTATACTCAGTAGATGGCGCTGTTGCTCTCAAGTCTAAGGATATGAAGCAATCAGAATAATATAACATCTGATTGTAGGTTTTAATTCATATTAATCCTTCATTATCTGGTATGAATAGTACAGTCTATGTAAGTAGAATTAATAGTGTTGTTAGATTCAGATGAGGTTTCAGCCAATCACTGCTTGAATAATGGAGAGGTACTGTATTTTGGCAAGGTCAGATATATAGACTAGCCACTAAGGAAGAAGCATTGCGCTTCGAAACTCTCCATCTGCTACTCTCTGCAGTAGTCCTCTCTTTTCTGCGTTAAACTGATGAAAATAGATATATTATATAATACAGTATATTATTATAATTTCAGCTTTCTACATTAACAAATATTTCAGGTTCTCATGACGGATTGGAACGTTGAAGATTTAGGCATAGTTAAGTTTGAGGGGCCTGTAGCGCAAATGGGTACCAGTTTATCTACATATGAAGTTGAGATACGATTGATACAGGAGCTGATCCAAGAACTGTATCTAGAGATAGAGGAACATAGTTCACTGACTAAAGAGGTGAGTGAGGAACAACAATGACAAGACTGCATTAAAGAGGACCTGTCACCACTCCTGACATGCCTGTTTTAATAGCATCATGTATTCCCTGTGTAATAACAACTCTGGAACATCTATTCTTATGTCTGTATGTTGTGCCATTCCTTTATTATTCCTACTAGAAGTTATGAATTGCTAGCAGTCTGCAGTAACGGTACAAAAGGGTGGTAACAAGTTGAGGGTGTGTACCTGCACAGTCTTAAAATGACAGCACTGATTGGATACAGTGAGTCTGTGCAGGGACACACCCCCAACTGGTTACCATCCCTCTGTACCCTTATTAAAGGCTAATACCAATTCATTCATAACTTCTAGCAGGAATAATAAAGGAATGGCACAACATAGAGTCATAAGAGAAGATGCTCCAGAATTCTTATTACATGGGGAATGCATGGGGCTATTAAAACAGGCATATCCGGAGTTTTGAAAGGTCCTCTTTAAAGCTGATGGAAAGAAAGTGACCAATACCAAAATACGTTTTCTTCTGCAGGATGAGGACAAAGTTAGCAAAATGAAGAACTTCCTATGCCAAAATGAAGATCTGAAATTTGCTTTCCAAGAAGACATAAAGAACCTTGACAGCTTGTGTAAGACTCATGATGCAGAAGGTTAGTTTTTGCTAATCAGTCTAGGATTACAAAATAGGGGGTAAAGGGACCCTATCACCGTGAAAATGCAGCGTAAGAGCAGGAAGAGCTGAGCAGATTCATATATAGTTTTATAGTAAAACATTTGGTATAACTTGTAATTCATTCAGTTAAATTCCTGCCCATTTTGGGCTTTGAAGTCAAGGAAGTGGTCTTATTGGTGATTAACAGCATTTCCCTTATGAATGTACATACAGGGATAGATGTCAATCACTGTTTTACTGATGGAAAAATGGCATTGCGTCTTATAGTCCGAATACTTCTATTGTGGAAGCTGTCATTAGTGTGCAGGAAGTTCCGGTAGCGGTGAGCAAAGCACTGTATCGGCTATACTAACCCTTCCTGAACTTCTTCCGGGCATGCACTATGACCTGAAGCAGTGTAACATAAGGTCACAGTGCAGCGCTGGCCAGAAGAAGACCGAGATTGGTGAGTCCTGGATGTTCAGAGTGGCAGCGCCGTCCGGAGCAAGCTTGCTACGTTTATTTATTTTTTAAATGTGTGATCTGAGGTCTGATCTGAGGCTCATGGAGGTTGGGGGATCTGATTTGAACCTGATGGAGCTTGAGGGTCTGATTTTGGGGTCTGATATGAAGTCTGATGAAAAATTCTAGGTGCGTCTTATAGTTCGATGCATCTTATAGTCTGAAAAATACAGTATATATCAATCAGCTCAACCTGCACTGTAACATAGTGGCTGCGGATTATATTGCAATATCATGGTGATAGATTCCCTTTAATGCATGTATAGTGAATGTTTAGCCTTGAATACATTTTTAAAAATAGGTTCATCATATTACACTGATTTTTGATAGTAATGGATAATATTGCATGCAATTTGAATCAGTTTTGATTATGATTAGGTTCAGTATTTCTGCTTTTTTCCATCTGGACTACATCCATTTATCATCTGTTTTTCATGCAGGTTAAAAAAACACACACGCAGCATCTCCTAGCAGCCATGTGTGAAAAACGGACTGCACATGGATGCCACCTGTGTCTTGTCAGTTTTTTTCACTGACCCATTGACTTTATTGGACCAGTGCTTCATGAAAAATGGATGAGGATAGAACATGCTCCGATTTTTCCTGAATAAACAGATGGTTAATGCAAAAAAACTGACGTGTGAATAAACCTATTGACTTTAATGTTTAGATAGAGTGCTGTCCAACGTACAAAAAAAAAAACACCTGGACAACACCCGGACAGAAACATCACCCAGTGACATAAACCTTAAGTGGTTGGTGGTCCATTTTTATGATACATACACTACTCACAAAAAAGTTAGGGATATTTGGCTTTCGGGTGATAAAGTAAGGCATTTAAATAGAGGCATTCAATGGTTATTTCCTCATATCAAACTATTTATTGGAACAAAAGCCAAATTGTCAAATGTCTCAATAACTTTTCATGTGACTTTATTGTCTGCTGAGGCATGGCATCCCACTCTTCTGAAGGGCGGCCCTCGGGTCATTGAGGTTCTGGGGTACAGAGTTACGAGCCTCTACACGAGGACTCAGCTTATCCCATAGGTTTTCAATAGTATTCAGGTCTGGAGAAAGTGCAGGCCACTCCATTTGAGTTACCGCAGTCTCCAGTAGTTGTTCCCTGATGATGGGACATCCATGAGCTGGCGCATTGTCGTCCATGAAGATGAAATTAGGCCTTTGTTGTTCATGCAGAGGCAGAATGACTGGATTAATGATGTTATTCAAGTAGTATGGGCTTGTCACTGTACCATTCACAAAGTGTAAGGCAGTTCTGTATTGACTAGACACACCTGCCCACACTGTAACACCACCACCACCAAAGGCTCGTCTGGTGACAACAGTGGCTCCTTGACGTCTCCAACATCGTTGGCGGACACCATTTCTGCTCAGCGTGAATCGACTTTCATTAGTGAACAGCACTGAGGCCCATTGGTCCCTCATCCAGCGTAAATAATCCCTGGCCCATGCAAGACGATGACGCCTCTGCCTTGTGGTGTGGTCAAGTCGTCTAGCACGCAGACCTCACCGATGTAAACGGTTTCAAATGGTCTGACGTGACATTTGGGTGTCTCTCACCTCCCTTAAATGTGCCTGGAATTGTGTGGCATTCATCATCCGGTTCTGTAGGGCATTCTTCAAAAATGTGAACAGCATGATGAGGAGGACTGTTTAAATACCAATTCTAATTAAACTAGGAAATTTATTGAACGATTCATGGCTCAAACACCTGTTGTAAATTTCGCTGTTAAGCTCCTTGTTAGAGAACAGCAAGTTGTACAAAAAGTACTGAAACATTGAACAGCTGGACATGTGCATTCAAAAGTTTAGAGAATGTCACATTAAGTTCACCTGTAAAGGTTAGAATTAGAGATGGCCCGAACTATCCGCCGGCGAACATAGCTTGTTCGCGTCCGCCCCCTATACATCATCATTGAGCAAACTTTTACCGTGTACCTCACAGTCAGCAGACACATTCCAGCCAATCAGCAGCATACCCTCCCTCCCATCTCCTGAACAGCATCCATTTTAGATTCATTCGGAAGCTGCAGTCTTAGTGAGAGGAGGGACAGTGTAGCTGCTGCTGATTTAATTGGGAAATCGAGCATGAGCTAGTGTATTCACTGTCCACTCCAGTCCTGAAAGACTCATTTGATCTCTGCTGTCAGGACAGGTCCTGATAGCACCCCAAAAAGCCTTTTTAGGCGTGCTACATTAGTCTGCTTTATTTTCTTTCTCCACATATATATTGCGGTTGCCTGGTCTGCCCTTGTGTGAGGAGCTGCAGGCCCACAGACTGTAGTGTGCCCACTGCCAGTGCCTACCATTCCATCCCGGTGGCAGGACTTTGCATCAAAAA